>SJYA01001319.1:391185-443446 GCA_006410615.1 Neotragus moschatus
AAGGACTGATGCTGAAGCTGAAACTCCAATACTTTGGCCACCTCATGTGAAGAGTTGACTCATTGGAAAAGACTCTGCTGCTGGGAGGGATTGGGGGCAAGAGGAGAAGGTGACGACAGAGAATGAGATGGCTGGATGGCATCACCGACTCGATGGATGTGAGTCTGAGTATCTCCGGGAGTTAGTGATGGACAGGAAGGGCTGACGTGCTGTGATTTATGGCGTCGCAAAGAGTCAGACAGGACTGAGTGACTGAACTGAACTGAACTGATAGTAGGAAATGTGGACGGAAATGGCAGCCCATTCCAGTATTCTTGCCTGGAAAATCCCATGGACGGAGAAGACTGGTGGGCTACAGTCCATGAGGTCAGAAAGAGTTGGACACAACTGAGAAAGTTCACTTTCTTTATAGTAGGAAATATTAATAGCATTTTCTATCGTTCTATCATTTCACATTTGGCCAATGTTTATCTGTGTGTTTATACATACACATAAATAAACAAATACTATAGATACATGTGTATATATTTGTCTTTCAGCCAAACTTTTCTCTTCCAAGATCCAAATTATTACTTTAATATTCAAAAAAATTTACCATAATTAACTTACCTATTCTTTTTTCCTGTCTATGAGATTTCTTCCTTAATGACTGACACGGTACTTTTTGACACTCTTCTCCTAATTCTGTATTACAGAACACCCATCACTGAGATGTTTGCAATATGTCCTCAAGTCTTTTCTTTGAACAAATTGTAAGTGCTCTTGAAAATCAAGGTATTACATTATGCAAGAAAAATAACTGAATGATGCTTCAGAAAAAAACTTGTTACATAAGGAAATATAAACTCCTGATTACATTTTTATAGAAGGTATTAACAAGACTCCTTAGTCCAAAGGGTCAGATTTAATGGCATGATTTTGGCATAAGACAATCAAAAGCAAACAGAAATGGGTTGTGTCCTGTCTTGCTACTTATAAGTAAAGCAAATNTGCTTCAGAAAAAAACTTGTTACATAAGGAAATATAAACTCCTGATTACATTTTTATAGAAGGTATTAACAAGACTCCTTAGTCCAAAGGGTCAGATTTAATGGCATGATTTTGGCATAAGACAATCAAAAGCAAACAGAAATGGGTTGTGTCCTGTCTTGCTACTTATAAGTAAAGCAAATTTGGACAAGAAACAATGAGTTGAAGTTCATCTTCCTCATCCATCAAATGTGGGACAATTTTTTTTTTTCTTTCAACATGCATGTGGAGAGTAAAATAATCATATTTGAATTTATTATTCACTTACTGTATTCCAAATACTTTAGTAGATAATTTGTGCATTTTCAGCATTAATGTGATATTCACAACATCTGTGTGACTTAAATAGCAAATGTCAAAATTTTAACACTTGCCTGACACAAAGCAGGTATTTAATATATGTTTATGGCTCCTCTCCCTTTTTGTACTAAAATTATAGAAAAATATATTCTCAGTATTCAGGCATTTTGTAAATCTGCATGCTGTATTGCCCACTGGATTTAAATCATAACCATCATCATAATAATGCATTACTGATTTGCATTACAATAGTAATCAGATACATGGCTTAACACTAATTCTGATACGAAAAGTTTGAACAACTTAAAATTCTCCCTCTTATCTATTTATTTAGTATTTTAGCTAGGCATAGAATACCTCCAGATATAAAGACTTGGTAAATTTTTCACTTAAAATCCCTTACAAAGAAATGTACGTACTGTCTTTTATCAAATCCAATTTACAACACCTTGAAAATTGCCTTAAAGTAAAATGTAACGAAAGGTATAAGCAATGCTTTGCAATAATTGCTGAAAACACAACTTGTACTGAATGTAAATTTATGAGTGTCACAAACGCATGTGCCTAGAACAGTTTTAGCTTTTCTTAATTGCTTATATTGACAGTATCTACAATGACAAAAATTAGCAAAATAATTAGGGCTGTATTTTGTTTTGGTGAAATAAAATCTTTAGGCACATATTAAATATATGTGTGAAACGTTCCTAACCAAATTCAATAGTGTCTTTAATACATTAGAGAAAACTTTGGCTTAAATTAAAACTGATTTTTATTTTTAAAAATAGTGAAAATATGACTGTAGATAGTAAAGAGCTCATAGTCCTCTCTTTTCTGAATTTGGGGCATTTTCTCCTTTAATGTTAGCATGTGCAAGATGCAGTGGAATGCAGAATACTGAAGACACTAGCCTTTGTTACTTCAGAGCTAGAAAGACACTGTGAAACATATTGCGTGACGGAGACCATGCTGATGTGCCGCAGCAAAATGCACCTAGCTGCAGTCTTACAAGTATCATTGCAAAGTCTTTCGTGCCTCTGTTCTTTCGGGAAACCCCTTCACATTATCTAGAAGCTTGATTGTCCTACTGTTTCCTATTAGCCTTTAACTCCTTCCCCTCTTTACCATATCTGTTACTTTTAAATGATAAGTTTAGAGCTAGCAACTATTTCTCTGACACTGTAGAATTCAATAAGGTCATTATATACACGCTTTCATTCTTCCTATAAATAATTTTGTGCGAAGGTACTATGTGCCAAGCACTGTGTTAGGCACTGGAATCTGATTACTAAAGAAACATGTATTACATATTTTCAAGGGATTGTTCATGATCTGTTGAAGAGAGTAGCAAATGTAGCAACTACAATACAGTTTGATGTTTGTTACAAATGTTATAGAAAGACTTCAGAAAAAATATAACTGGAGAGTCTAGAAAAACAAAAAAATATAAGAAGAAAATATGTCTAATGTGAAGCCTGAAATGCATGTATCGTTTAACCAGGTGAAGGATAGAGTAAGGTGGATAAGTAAGAGAGAACTTAATTCCTTAATGGAATTTTCAGTTTCTGTATGGCTAGAGTGTAGCAAGTAAATAGGATGACTCAAAATAAAATAGGAAAAATAAGCAATGTTCATATCACGAAAGACTCAGCTGGTTGACATTTTTCCTGAGTATAATAGGAAGCCATTGCTAATTTAAAGTACCAGAGAGAGAGAGAATTCACCAGCTTTGGATCTTAGTCAAATCAGCCTGGATGCACTGCAGAGAACAGATTGAAAAGGGGGTAAAATTAGAGTTAAGGAAAATAATTAGAAAGTCCTTATAGAAATCCTGGTAGGAAATAATGGTGATCTGACTTTATAAAGAAGCAAGTGGATTTGATAGCTAATTTAATAAATTAGCCAGTAGAAGTGTATGCTTATTTACTAGAATAACTAAATAACCATTGCATATTTTCCTACAAAAGGAAAAGGGAAGATAATTACAGATTTTATGAAGCACTTACAGATGCTCTACTGTTGGTTAGATGCATATACAAAGATTTAATTTACCCTCCATAACTTCCCTTCAGTATAGTTGTTATTAGTTTGTTGTTTGAAAAATTACTTCCTGAGGTTGCACAGCTAGTAAGTGACAGAGCTGGAATTTCAATCCAGGCATATCTGATTCCAAAGTTCACACAGTTCTTTACATCCTGTTGCATCCCCTCATTCTTAACTTCAGATTCAACAGTTGAATAACACTAAGAATATTAAGTAATTTTAACTACTGCTATATGGCCAAGTGATATCTCAAACTGTTTTTAATCCAAGTGTGATCCATGCAATACTGGCAACTGAGTCATATGGGCTTTTGTAAAATAATGTAATTTTCTAGGCCTCATGCTACACTTAGGGCATAATTTAGAATATTTGGAGATAGGACAATCTCTATTCTAATAAGGCCTCCAAATGATTTTTATGCTCCACAAATTTTGAGAAACCCTGCCATAAGATCTAGAACTACGTATTTAGACAAATTTATCTTTTGCAAAGAAAAAAGAGACTAAGCATAAAATTAACATGCTGTTAAACAATAAAATTATGAAACCAAACTTATAGTTACATAATACAAGTCTAAGGAATCTTGCTTTTCTGTGCAAAGGATTAATAGGGAAAAAAATTGTTAAAAATGTTAAACTTTGAAATTAAATTTTGAAAGTTAAAATATTTTTCCAAAGGCCTTCTTCCAAGGTTAACTTATACTCTTTTAGAATGTGTTTCTACATTGAGAGGAACCATAATTTTTTATATGTTGAAGCCAAGGAATATTTTTACTTCTTATTCCAAATAATCGATTTGATTTATTTTATTTTTTTCTAAAGACAACTATTCTGAAAATCACTAATAAACTGAGTTTTAGTACACGAATATTCATGGACTAAATGAATGAGAAAAATTGCAAAAACAGAAAATAATAAAGTATAAATATTGAGATATTCAAAATATTTCCTAATCAATTTACTTCTAATATCCCATGTAGATATGTAAGCGTGACCATTATGATATCTTCTTAAATAACACATTTTTAAAAATATTGATACTTATATCAGTGTTCACATGTTAGCTTCATGCTAGTTTTACACTTTCATGATACGAGCTTCTGAGAAGGGAAAGTCAACTTACAGATAAAGTGTGCAGGCGTGTTGTGTGATTCTTTCAGTTGTTTCTGTATTTAACCTGCCCAAATATTGCCCTGTCTGAGCCAAAATGAAAGAAATGTACAAGTTCTTATTGCAAATGGTGAATCTTTGTTGTTTTTTTATCATAATTTTTTTAACTGATTATTTTCTCTGTAAGATTTTTTTTGTTGTTTTTTTTGTAGACACTACCTTCAGAATCTTCTAAAACAGTTAATGAGTTTGCCAGAAATTCTAATAAGTCATTCTTCAATATGTAGAAGTACGTTTTTTGTTCCTTGATATGCTCCTCATAAAAAAGAGAAGGAAGAAGAACAGCAAAATGAATAAGTTTATTCATTCATTGGAGTTTCAGGAACTCTTTTTGAGTTAAGAGTATTTGAGGAGGTAAAACAGACACCGTTATGTTCTATGAAACAATAACATTTGAATCCATAAAAAATCAAAAGTTTGGAAGAACTCAAGCTATTAATCTCAAGCTGAATCTTCCACTTTGTATTATTGATGTTCTAAGGGCTCTGCAGTTTTGCAGTCAGAGCTACTACTTCTTTAAGAATGTACTTGACAGAAATTGCAGGAGGATGAGTTGAACACATGAAACTCAGTCAGTTATTTATTTTACATTTAGAAATCAACCTTCCAGGCAGACCAGCTTTGGAAAATATTTGTATCATAAATTATCTCAAGTGTTCTATAGTTCCTTCTTGTAGTGATGCTTTGTGCGGTCATTTGTTATTCAGAAATTTCACTGGTGCATTCTATTAGCAATAATTTATGTTTTCCAATGAAACCTGAAGGGACAACTTGACACTTTGACATTTAATGCTGTGGTGAGGTGAAGTAAATTGGTGGTTTCATGCTGCCTGTGCACTACAATAATTTATGTGGCTCTTGCATATATTGAACAATAACATTTGAATCCATAAACAAAACTAAGAAACAATAGTTTAGAGGAACTCAGTCAATAACATGTATCTCACTGAGTTATTACCTTGCAACTAACAATACATATACACTGCCTATTTCCATAGCTAACTTAGTTTTTTCAAGTATCTTTTAAACTGGGAGTAACTTTAAGGTATATGTGGGAAAGCTAGATTAACTCTATTAATGAGTATTTCTGATGTATTTAAATGCAGAAATCTGTTTTACAAAGACTTTGTATCTAATTTGCATACAGAATTTAATCTCAGAGTTTTTCTGAATGACTGGTTAAAATATCTTGATTGTTTCCATCACTGAAAGTTAATAATGAGAAAATAATTATATCTTCCATGTTCAAAAGATACTTCTCTTATATGAGTATCAAATGTCATAAAAATAATATGAATTTAATAAGGATATATATTAATTTTAAATTAATTAAAGAACATATTCCTAAGTAGAAATTATAATAAATTTATGTTAGAATTATGGATCTTCAACTTCTATTAACTAGTTTGTTTATTTTGACACACTTTATCCATCTTAACAACTCATTTTACTTGAAGCTTAAAAAGGAGAAAAAAACAATCTCCTTCAACTCACATTAATCTCTAAAGCACACAAATAGATTTTTCTGTTTCACTCCCTTGAAAAAGCTAGAACAACATCTAATAAATCAAGGATAAGTATGGGTTCAAACCATTTCTTGTTTTTTTTTAACCAGTATATTGACAGTTGTCAGTCTTTTCAATGATCTCTTACTTTATCCAATCTCATCAAAAGAAGGCTGCATCCAAAAAAGATTAAGGGATTTTCCAAGTCTATTTGAATATCTGAAAGCACACAGCCTTATTTAGTTGCTATCTAATTGACAGAAAATAATTCATTGTTTCATAAAAGGGCAGAACATTACCAAAAATCATTTTAATACTTTTGCTTGGTTTTGTAGAGATAGAAGACAGCAACATTCTTTATTTTAAACGTGGCTCCAGTTGCTGCTAGGACTCTAACTGCCACACTATCTTTTTGCTAGAGACTCAAGGACAAGCTGAGGTCACTGAATATCACTTACAATTCAGACAGCTTGAGATGCTGGGAAACAATGTGATACTGCCACATTCTCCCAGTATATTATTTTATGATTCCTGATGTTGTAACTTTGGGAAGCATATTAGTCAGAAGATTTCATTCCTCATGTTTTCTTTCAGTTCATGGTACATCTAAATACCTAACACCCATGAAGGAAGCTTCAGCCAAAATTCAGAGACTTCAAAACAAATTTCAAAGCTGACATCAGATAGGAGAGTAGAAGGCAGAAAACAGCTGCCATTACTTAATCATCATAACTGATTATTTAATCATCATAGTTTTTGGAATCTAAGCACCATATTTTTCACCTAACTATTTTGAGAGTTTTGTGTCACTAGAGAAAAGAACACAGCAAAAAACAAACAACAACAAAAAAAAGCGAACTTGGATTCCATAAATAGACTAACAACTCTTCCTTAATTCAAAAATGGAATGTGCATAGTTCAAAAATACCACTCCTCACATTAAGAAGGGACAGAATAAAGAGAAAAATGTGAAAACAGATTCTTGCATATGAGTAAGAGGACCTTTAGAAAAAATATTTGTACAGACTCTAAAGACTTAAACATATATACATTGGTTTAAACTCGTCACATCACTATAGTAGCTTAAAAAATGCTTCTTAAGGAATACGTGTAATAAATTACCCTCAGAATTTATCAGGAATTGACTGAAGACATTCTTCAACATATTTTATATTAAAATTTTATATTTTTGCTTAACTGAGACTATTATATGATATTTTATATACACAAATTTCTAATAAGCCTGAAGTACTGGTTCTTCAAAAATTTTAGTCAGTGACATTGATATTCTTTCTGCTAAGCACAAAAAATTCCTAAAGAACTTTCAGAATATCTATAAATGCAAAACAGAGAATAAGAAAATAGATTTAGAGTAAATGGTGAGAATATACATGTGTATAGAAGGAAGTAAAAGTGAGATTAAAAAAAGTAAAAATGAGAAAGGAATAAAAGGAGGGAGGGAGGAGAAAGAGAGAAAATAAGTTTTTACTAAAAATGTCCAATCCAATACTTTCTATGAGAAATATTTGATTCTACTATTTCATTCTATTTCATTCAATTGCCTTAACAAATGTAATAAATACTTCTATCTTAAAATGCAGATAGGATCTGTAAAGGGGTAGGTGTAAAAATAAGGCTTTTCCAGTCTATTTCTTCAACAATCTGAGGATCATGATTAATAACAACTATGATAATTACAGCTACCCTTCCTTGAATGGCTATTGGGTACTAGGAATTAGTATTGATAGTATATGCAGCAGTTGTAATTTTCCCAACAGTTTTTCAAGAAAAGTCTTGTTTTTCCCATATTAGGAATGAGGGAACTAACACACAAAAGGAAAAAGAAGCTTTTCCAGAGCTCATGACAAATAAATGAGAGTCAGGCTCTAAATTAAGGTCTTACTACTACCTCTGCCTGTGGCTTCAATCTATATAGCAGAGATAGAAAGGAAATTTGAATACCCTGTGCTGCATTAGCATGGATTTTTTTTTTCCTGCTACAACACACTGATCAATGACACTGCCAAGCAGAAGGCATGAGGATGACATTAGCCACCATGATGTAAATAAAATTATCGTGTTCTCTTCAGACCCACTATAAAATGTCATCTCTTTGTGGATGTTTTTCTGTTATCTTCCCAGTACATGTGGCACTTAGTTCTTTGCCTTTATTTTTCAAAGGACACTAAGATTTAGGCAGCAATTCTAATATCTTAACAACTAATAGTAACTGATGAAGAAGGGGCCATAGGAAAAAACAAGACCTATGTTGGAACAAAAAAAATTATCAGAATAATGATAATGGTGTAGAAAACCTAGTTATTGCCAAGGAAGATAGGACAAAGTAGAGACAGGTGATGAAAATTTTTTAGCAACAGTCTGTACTTACATGCTTTAAATACCAATTATTGTTGTGTGTGTATACACACACACACACACACACACACACACACACACACTTGTGTAGGCTTCCCTGGTGGCTCAGTGGTAAATGAATCACCTGCTAATGCAGGAGACACAGGTTCAATCCCTAAGTTGGAAGGATCCCCTGGAGTAGAAAATGGTAACCCACTCTAGTACTCTTGCCTGGGAAACCCCATGGACAGAGGAGTACGGTGGACTATAGTCCATGGGATTGCAAAGTTCGGTTCAGTTCAATTCAATCACTCAGCCATATCCAACTCTTTGCAACCCCATGGACTGCAGCACACCAGGCCTCCCTGTCCAGCACCAACTCCCACAGCTTACTCAAACTCATTTCAATAGAGTTGGTGATGCCATCCAAACATCTCATCCTCTGCTATCCCCTTCTCTCTCGCCTCCAATCTTTCCCAGCATCAAGGTCTTTTAAAATGAGTCAGTTCTTCACATTAGGTGGCCAAAGTATTGGAGTTTCAGCTTCAGCATCAGTACTTCCAATTAATATTCAGGACTGATTTCCTTTAGGAGGGACTGGTTGGATCTTCTTGCAGTCCAAGGGGCTCCTTGAACTCCAACACCACAGTTCAAAAGCATCAATTCTTCAGTTCTCAGCTTTCTTTATAGTCCACTCTCGCATCCATACTACTGGAAAAACTATAGGTTTGACTAGACGTCTGGACATTTGTTGGCAAAGTAATGTCTCTGCTTTTTAATATGCTGTCTAGGTTGGTCATAACTTTTCTTCCAAGAAGCAAGCGTCTTTTGCAAAGAGTTGGACATAAATTAACAACTAAACAACCAATCACCCAACCATTGGTTTTTATATAGTGATCCTCCTAGAGTTAAATCCTCAGACTGTGTTTATGATCAAAATACTAAAACAAAAAACAATTAGAAGGTAATTTTTTATATTACTAAGATATAATAAACTATTTCCCATGCATCCTATGTATATAAATACATTGTTAATTAAGCTTGTGTGACTGAATGCTAAAATATGGAGAATTTCATTGCTCCTATTATTTATTTATAAAGAAAATGCATGCTGCTAATATTATTGCTTACTGATTGTCTTCACATACCTAAATCAATGGATGAGTTCCATATGAAAAATTATTATAAATTCAGAGCTGGTATAAAGGCCTGCTCAAGTCAACAGGTAATATTTAATTTTGCATAAGCCTGCCAATTGTAATGCACTGTTGGTCTGTGTTTTCTCATTGCTAAAGCAAGATTATATATAGCTATGTTGATTAAAATGGGAAGAAAAGAATTTGAGGACAGTGGTTCATGGTCATAAAAGTTAAGGAATTAATAGCGAGAGCCTGAGCCAAAAATGTAACAACTTCCCCTAGTGCATCAGGAAAATAAAACAATGCCTTTTCCAGTCAAGGGTTTCTACTGTGTGAAGATAAATGGTTATAATAATATTCAGCACTTTCAATGAAAGATCACAAGGTTTTTTATAAACTAGTATGTCATAGTCTCAAAATGGAATACAAATATGGGTTTAGGATAAGGTGAAAAGCTTAAATAGAACAAGATGTTCTTTTCTATAAAATGCAGTTATAACCCAGCTTCCAGAAGGCTTTGGTCTCTAGAGCAGCTTCTTTATAACTGTATTTTAGAACAGCTACAGTTTTGTTCAGTCACCATCTTGAGCAGAATACTGTAAAATATTTTATTTGAAAAGTTATTAATATTAAGAAAATGGATATGTAGTTGAATAATAATGATAGAAAAGAATATTTTAGCATATTATGTGATTCTATTTTTAAAAGAAATTATATCTGTATGTGTATTCATATACATAAATACATGTACATATGGTGTAGAAATTTGTTCACAATATGTTAGCAGTAGTTATCTTTTTTTAAAGCAGTAGTTATCTTTGAGAAGTAGAATAACAGGTGAGTTATGAAAATATACTTTTACTCATCACTTTTTTTGTAATTATAAATGCTACTTGTATAATACATAAATAGCAAAGAACAGATAATATTTATAACAAAACTGTGTTAAAATACAATTTTAATGAATTATTTTACTTAGTGATTTGCAATATTTAGAGAGCCGTGGTCCTTTAGACCTGGTGTAATTTGTGTTAAAACTTATAGAAGTGTGATAGAGTATATTTAAAGACTTTTTTTTCTATTTTTTTGTGTGTCCCTCATATCTTTATATATGCAATTACACTTTCTATTATTTGGCTTATAATTTTCATTCTATGATTCTGTAATTCCCATCCCATTGTTCATTTGTAAATGCCATCTACCTTTTCTGGAAGTCATAAAAATTCATTTATAGAGCATCTCTTATTCAACAAGCACACATTAGATGCACTACGTGAATCATGTCACTAATTTTTATAGCAACTCTGTGACCATGACATTAGTGCTTCCGCTTTGTAGATGAAGTAAATTCAGGAGGGACGAGGTTAGAATAACAAACCAAGATCAAAAACCTAGAAAACATCAGTACAAAAATTTAAAATCAGATCTGTCTAAAGCCAAAGTCAACACTTCCTACTGCAACACTAAGGATTACTCTAAGAAGTTATCAGAGGGATAGTCAGTCCATAAGAATTTTGAGTACATATTTAGAAACATTCATATGTTAAAATATACCACACAGTTAATTTTGAGTCTTCTGGGATTTCTCTCTGACTCCATAGAACTTGAATCTTTAAACACCTCACTGGCCACATCATTAACAATGCAAACGTTTGGCAGAACTTCCTGACTGAAAGTGTTTCATGTTAATGCTTTTTAATATAGTTCAGATAGTAAAGTAATTTATGATGTACACATAAAAGAAAAATATTTTGTGTGTAATTCCATGAATATCTATTCATCTATCATCTATTTAATCTACTTATCATCTGTCTTTGCTAGAGAAAGTGCATGCATGATCACACATTTTATAATCACATTTTTAAAGAAGGCTTGCAGATATAGCAGTGCCTAGCCAAGGTTTACCTAACTATGTGCTAGGTAGTCCAAGATATCTTTTCCCTTCAGGGTGCTCAAAAGCCTTCACAGGATTCTAGTCATGACTTTCCAGTGCATTTATCCACTGATCACCTGCCTTAACTCTGCAGCTGAGATTACACACTTAGGGTCTTATTTGGATTGAAGTCCTCATTAGAGCTGCCCCCTCCCTAGCACTTCTCCCTTCTCAGTCAGCCTAGCTGACTTCCTCTGTTGTTATCATTCTGTGTTTTTGAGCATTCTTATCTGATGCCCTGCAATAAAAGGACCAGCATGACTTACTCTGTACCAGTGTAGGGTTCCAGGATCACCATATGCTTCAGGCTCCAGCTTTCCTGAATCTGAGTTCGATACTGGGTAGGATAAGCTATGTGGCAGGTTAAGGGATGGTAACAGTCCCTCAATACCAAGTATGACTAAGTAATAGTAAGTATGACTAAGTAATAGTAAGTATGACTCCCAAAGATGCTTGGGAAACTGGTCTTTGCACTAATGATAAAACTGTCCTGACCAGACTGTTTCAGTTTGTGAACACTGAAAGTGTTAACAGAGGCCCATACTCAGGCGTAACTGTACTGAATCTCACTTTAGTTGTATTTTAAGTTATATAAACCTGAGATTGACAAAGTGCTTGTGTGATAGTTTCCAGCAAGTATTTATCAAACCTACTTGAATTGCACCTGTATGGTGACACTTGGAGGGGACAGCTGAGCATCCTAAATGTCTGAGATAACCCATATTCATTCGTATATTAACATTTCCAACTATAAACCTCCGGATGTGGCTTTCGGGGGTCCATAAGGGTACATCTGTGCATCCACTTTGGAAAATGCTGCTAGTTTCTCTTCTGAGTGTTGTGACTGAATTGAACACTTTTTTGTCCTTTTATTATGCAAATATTTTGCCCTTTACCTGAGTGATCCTTATAATGTTCTCTCTACTAAGTTGAACTAGTTCTTAGTATTTATCCAAACAATATTCTACCAGTGGGTGGCATTTACATAAAGAATCAGACCCATGATGGAAAAATTCTGTGGGGAAAGTACTAAGAAAGTCAAGGGAAAGATAATAATTCTGTAATGCTAAAACTGTTCCCCTGACCCCAGGGTTGTAGATGACCAAGTAATAGGATGTCTTAAAGAAAACAGTTTTTCACAAGGATATACAGCCCATAGCATGCATTCCTGAGAGTCTAGCCTATTGATAGATTAAATTATTTTTGCAATGGCCAACTTTTAGTAATGCTATGGTGAAAAAGATTTAAACCAAGATGGGGAGCTGATATGGCATAGGTGAACTTACAGGGTGCTGCAGTTCATTAACAGTAATCCCTGAGTACCATGGAAAAATAGTTAAAAGGTCTTATGATATCTTGGAGGAATATAGAGATTCAAGAATGTAGAGACAAACCAAGACTCTGAAAAGGAAAATAACTGGCCCAGGGTCAAGAACTCGTAGTAGAATAGCCAGATTTAAAATCCTTGTCTACTGACTTCCAAAATACCATTTTTTCTAAACTTGACTTGAGATTGCTGACCAAGGTAAAGCATTCCTTAGGGCAGCACACTCCAATGTTATGATTCCTACTTCTCAAATATTTTTCTTCCATCTGCACTCAGTTTCTTCTGGTCCCCTTTTATTCCAGTATATACAGTTCAGCTTGTCTAGGTGCAGAGGATTAAATCTTAGAACTATTTATCACCCCTCCCTGACATTTGTCTTCACGGTTTTCTATGGCTGTGTTATTTATGACCAACTTGCTAGACTCATCAGTCAAATATAGTACATGTGTATGCATGTACCTGTGTGTGTGTATATATTGATTACACTATCATAATTTTTTGTATTTGGAAACATACAGTCAGTCATACTAGTGTCAGGTGAGTGTACTCTCTTCGGGTCTGTCTCCTCACAGCAAAGATTTGGAGTGACAAGCATTAAAGCTCTTGGTGCGTCACAGCTCTCAGATCTTGGACAGACAGTGTTATAACTCTTAGGTCGGTGTTACAGCTCCGTTTTACAGCTCTATTTTATTTATTTTTTAATTTTTATTTTTTACTTTGTTTTGCTTTACAATACTGTATTCGTTTTGCTATACGTTGACATGAAGCAGCCAAGAATGTATATGAGCTCCCAATAGAAAATAGCAGGAAAATCCATCCTCGAGGCTTGAGGGCATGCCGACTGGAAGACATGAAGAGAGTCGGGGAGCGTGCCAGCATGTGGGAGAGAGCCCTAGCCCTTTAGCTCCTCTTTTTATGTTTTTTTTCCTCCCCTTGGACACGCCCTATGTAAATTGGGCTAGCCGGGAGTGCTGTTTGTTCTACCTGAGGTCCTCACTCTGGTCCTCAGACCTTCCTTTGACCTTCCTTTGTTCTACATCTGTGGGCTTTTCCCTTCCTTGTCTTTTAGCCACCGCCATTTTGGACTCCTGTTTCCTATTCTAACTACCTAACACAACCATATTCTCAAAATGATATTTCTATAAAACAGAAAATTGCAAGGACTAAGGCAACATCTATCTACTCACCTCAAGTAAACAAATGAAAATGGCTGTCATTTTGATGTATTTTTAATTTATTTTAACAGAAATAAAAGCTGAAATCCCTGTGTTCGTCCGCCACATTCCTTTTCTCTCCATCCCCAAACATCGTTACCACAGCTTTGTTCTGTTGCTCGTCCCTGTTGATACTTTTACTACTTATATATAAATGGCTTTACATTTATAAAAATCATATGCTCGCACACTACACACATGCATCTGTTAATTGCTTCTTTATTCAGCATCTTTTAAGGTTGGTAAATTCTAATCCATCCATTTCAAGTGTTGTATAGTAGGTCATGTATAATACATGAATATACAGTAGAACATTTTATTTGACTTCCCCAGTGTCATCCATCTCCATGTCCAATATATTAAAAGAATGATTCAAATAACGTCTCTTACGTATCTCTGATCTTACTTGTGCAAAATATTTTCTTAGAAGTGAAATTTCTGACTGGCATGTTGTGTGTATAGTGGATTGTTGGCATATATTCAGTCGTTCTAATTTATAGTTCCAACAAATTGATATAAAGAATCTGCTCTCCTAATCCTTTGTCAGTTGATATGGTTAGACTTTTGAGCATTTTCTGATTGATGGATGGGCAAGGAAGTCTAATTATAATTTTTAATTATGTTATGCTGATTATTGGGAGACTGAGGAGATTTATTTCTTGGTTATTTGTGTTTCTTCTTCTTTGTGTGGCTTATTTTCATTTATATAATTTTTTGGCCCTGCCTCCTTTTTATGTGAATGATTTATGCATGTGTTCTACTAACTAAAATTTTTGTTGGCTGTATTTGTCTCCTCCCTGCCAGATTTTTATGCCTTCTATAATAAAGTTTTCAATTGTGACATTATTGTTGTTCAGTCACTAAGTGGTGTCTGACTCTTTGTGAACCCATGAACTGTAGCATGCCAGGCTTCCCTGTTGTCCCCTGTATCTGAGAGTTTGCTCAATTTCATGTCCATTGAGTCAGTGATGTTATCCAGCCTCCTTATCCTCTGTCACCTCCTTCTCTTGCCCTCAGTCTTTCCGAGTGTCAAGGTCTTTTCTTATGAGTTGGCTCTTCACATTAGGTGGCCAAGTACTGTAACTTCAGCTTTAGCATCAGTCCTTCCAATAAATACTCAGGGTTGATTTCCTGTAGGATTGACTGATTTGATCTCCTTGCAGTCCAAGATACTCTCAAGAGTCTTCTCCATCATCAGTTTGAAAGCATTAGTTTTTCAATGCTCAGTCTTCTTTCTGGCCCAGTTCTCATATCTGTACATGACTAGTGGAAAAACCATAGCTTTGACTATATGGACCTTTGTTGTCACAGTGATATCTCTGCTTTTTAATATGCTGTCTAGGTTTGTGATTGCTTTTCTTCCAACAAGAAAGAGCCTTTTAATTTTGTGGCTGCAGTCACTGTCCACAGTGATTTTGGATCCCAAGAAAATAAAATCTGTCACTGTTTCCACTTTTTTCCCATGTATTTTCCATGAAGTGATGAGACAAGATGCCATGATTTTCATTTTATGAATGTTGAGTTTTAAGCCAGCATTTTTGCTCTCCTCTTTCACCTTCATCAGAAGCTATTTCCTCTTTGCTTTCTGCCATTAAGGGGAGTGTCATCTGCATATCTGAGGTTGTTGACATTTCTCAGGCAATCTTGATTCCAGCTTCTGAGTTATTTAGCCTGGCATTTTGCATGATGTACTCTGGATAGAAGTTAAACACACAAGGTGACAATATATAGCGTTGACACTCTTTTCCTAATTTAGAACCAGTCCATTGTTTCATGTCCATAGAGATAGTTTTGGTCAGCACCTCCTGTGCAACGTTATGAACCTCTGTCCACAGTTATTCAGGCATTCTGTCTACCAGATCTAATCTCTTGAATCTATTTGTCACTTCCTCTGTATAATCATGAGGGAATTGATTTAAGTCATACCTGAATTTTGCAATAAGAAGCTGATAATCTGAGACACAGTCAGTTCCAGGTTCTTGTTTTTGCTGACTGTATAGAGCTTCTTGATCTTAAGCTAAAAATAACATAATCAGTCTGATTTTGGTATTGACCATCTGTTCATGTCCATGTGTGTAGTCATCTCTTTTGTCACTGGAAGAGGGTGTTTGATATTATCAGTGTGTTCTCTTGGCAAACTCTGTTCCGTTGGCCCTGCTTCATTTTGTACTCCAAGGTCAAGCTTACCTGTTACTCCAATTATCCCTTGACTTCCTAATTGTGATAGTCTTACTATTTTTTAATTATTTCTATTTTATGTCTTTCATATTTTTCCTTACATATGTAAGAAATACATTAGTCTATATTTTATTCTATAATTTTTGTAAAGTTTTGATTTTTACATTTATATCTTTAATATATTTATGTATTTCCACTTCCATGTGGAAAGGTGATTGTCCTAGCTCTTTCCTCCTTCATCTCTATAAGGTCTCTCCATCATGTATCAAGAACCCATACATGAGTAAATTCCTATTATTCAACTTATGTGTATCTTATATTATCACTGCCTGTTCTTCACAATGAAGTAAAATATTTAACTCCTTTCAAGTTTTGTCTTCAAAGTTTTCTCATCCAGTAAATCTACACTTGAATTGTGTTTATGCTATACCATCATTGTGCATTTACGACTATCAGTTTAACTGTATTTGATACTTACTAATATATTTTTAATTTTGTCTTTGTGTGTATACAATACACTTTAAAGCTAATGCACATGTAGTGAAAGGTGACCAATGTGTATCAGATAATTATTTTTAGAAATCTTTTTTTATATCTGTCTCTCTAAAAAAAAATTGTTATAGTATATGCATATGCTATATGTTGAATACTATACATCACTTAAAGTGGATGCATTAGATCTTATCAGTCTCAAAACTCTAGGATTCCATAGGCCAGAATATATTACCAAATTCTCCAAAGAACTATCACATCTTACATGAACTGTGCCTCAAAATGCTTTCTAATGCTATGGGCCATTTCCTCTTTTTCCATTTAATGTACATCAAAGGTTTTCATTACTTTAAAGATAAAATTTTAATTTGTTAACACTACATCAAAGGTTTTTTCAAATCTAGACCTCTTTACTATCCACATGTAACCCTTAGAAATCCTAACTCCAACTTGCGTCCAATAAATCAACTTTTCAAATGAAAACATTTTAAGCCGATTTTTCTTGTCTCTCAGCCTCTTTACATCCTGTTTTACCTTAGTAACAGACCTGTTTCTGAAGGCTTCTTCACCTGGCTAAGTTCTAAGTCTTCTTGACAATGGAATTCTGATACTTGTTTCTCCAGAGTACTTTGCATGACTTTCTGCCATAGTCCAGTTTACTCATGCTGTATTAATTCATCCTACATCTATTATTTTATATGTGATGTGATTTTAAAGGTAGGGACTGTGAGTCCATGTTTTTTAAACTCCATATTTTTCACTCTGAGAGAACACTTTTTTAAAATGATGGCAATATAATCAATGTTTATTAATCATATAGGAAAATTACAGGCACATAGGGGAATATAAAGTTGTTTAAGACATTAAGATTCTGTTTACAATCTGATTAGGGTCACAGATATCTTTATAAAATTATCGATCAAAGCAAGTAGAATTAACAAAAATGATATATGCAAAATAGTTATAGTTAGAATTATCTTTGTATATGTTTATATAAAATTTAAAAATAGTTCTTTTATTAAAAATCCAAAGAGAAAAGAAAAACTAAGAAAATTCAAGTATAACAAAAAAGAAACAAATTTTAATAAATGTATTGCCAACAATTATTAATTTTTTTGATACACATTTTTGCAATTTGTGTGTCTGTGTATGTTTGTCTGTATATGTATATATGTATGTGTGCTCAGTTGCTTCAGTCATGTCTAACTCTTTGTGATCCCATGGACTATAGCCCACCAGGCTTCTCTGTCCATAGGATTTTCCCAGCAAGAACAATTTACTGTTTAAATATTCCCTAGCTTAATTTAACCAATATCATATTAATTGATACTTTCAGTATTTGCAAGTTTTGGAATTATCATATAATAATGAAGAACTTTGTAAATGATATCAAATACTTAAGAACATCTATTTTAGCCATGAAATTACTAATTATTATGGATATTTTTGAGAAATTTGACACATACTGCTAATTCATACTCAATTTGCAGTGCACAAAAGTGCCCTCATTTACTAGCACTGGATATTAGAAAAATAAATTCAGTTCAGTTCAGTCGCTCAGTCATGTCTGACTCTTTGCCACCCCATGAATCGCAGCATGCCAGACCTCCCTGCCCATCACCAACTCCCAGAGTTCACTCAGACTCATGCCCATCGAGTCAGTAATGCCATCCAGCCATCTCATCCTCTGTCGGCCCCTTCTCCTCCTGCCCCAAATCCCTCCCAGCATCAGAGTCTTTTCCAATGAGTCAACTCTTCCCATGAGGTGGCCAAAGTACTGAAGNCATACTCCTTTTCTTATTTGGAACCAGTCTATTGTTCCATGTCCAGTTCTAACTGTTGCTTCTTGACCTTTCATACAGATTTCTCATCTGAAGATTAAAGTTTATGTGTAATGAAAATAACCATGTCTTTAATCCATCAGTGATTTATTTTGGTATAAAATATGGTATAGGCTGTGTGTATGTGTTCATGGTGTTAACTAGTTATTCTGCCACCTTTTATTGATTAATCCATTTGGTTGTCTTATTGATTTAAAGTGCCTATTTAAGATTCATTCACTAAGTTTTATGTATAATTATCTTTACTTCTGACATTTCATCATTATTGCATTGATCTATTTCTACACTCTGTTGCTGTTGCTGGTCTGTTTTATTAATATGTTTATAAACTTTTTAATAATTGTGAGAAAATTATTTCCATGCTTTACTGTTTTGATTCTAAGTATGTGCATATCCATATGATGTTAAGAATTAGCCAAATTTATGGTATTTTCTCTGAGTTCAATATGGACTTATACATGATTAATTTAAGAAATACTGCTGTCACTCTTTCTGTGGTCTTCCTATTGAAGAACAAAGTCTGTTTCTTCATTTTAATCTTTCCTTTATATTCCCTAGAAAATCCATATAATTTATTGTGTAAAGTTATGAGAAATTTATTTTAGTTCATTGTTTAGATTTCATATTTTATCTGGCTAATATACATGGCTCCTTATTTTGTATTTTAGCTGCTTATCATTTATATATTAGAAATTTTGATTTGTCTATTCTTTTTCAATTCAGCTATGCTATTGTGTAGATTAGTTCTAATAGGTTTTTTAGTTATTTCTTTTATATTTCCCAAGTTAAAAATCAGGTCATCAACAATTAACATATACTTTTCCTCTGTTGAGTATAAACATATTTTTTTAAAACTTTGTTTTTTTGAATAATAATTTTAGAGCATCTGAGAAGACCGTTTTAAAAAAAAAGTTTATTTTTCCCAACTTTATTTTCTCTTGAGATTAAAGAAAAGATCTCTGTTGCCCAGTCATCTGATAGAAAGCTGACTTCTATTTAAATAGCAACATATTATGTTAAGGAACAGAGAAGGCAATGGCAAGTCACTCCAGTATTCTTGCCTGTAAAATCCCATGAACCAAGGAGCCTGGTAGGCTGTAGTCCATGGGGTCGCTAAGAGTCAGACACTACAGAGCTTCTTCACTTTCACTTTTCACTCTCATGCATTGGAGAAAGAAATGGCAACCCACTCCAGTGTTCTTGCCTGGAGAATCCCAGGGATGGCAGTCTGGTGGGCCGCCGTCTATGGGGTCGCACAGAGTCAGACACGACTGAAGTGACTTAGCAGCAGCAACAGATATTTCATTATCCCACTGCTTTTTGTTGTTTTCCTTGTATTAATTCATCCTTGTTTCTGACTTTATTTGTTTGTAGTGATTGATTTTAAGTTTAACAGTGACTTTTATTTTATAATATTGACTTTTTTTTTTACCATTTGGTTTCCAATTAAGATACTTTTAAAAATTAGGAATACATGCTGAATATTGTTTTGTGGGCATTTATCATTTGGACCATAACAGTTTTTCTTCCTTGATTCACTGGTATGATTCATTATATTAGTAGATTTTCTAATATTAAACTAGTTTTTAAGTTTTAATTTATCAATAGATTTTGCTTCTTAAGTTTTTAATATATTTTTATATGTGAAACTAGTTTGTAAATTTCTTGTACTGTATAATTTCAGTTTCCAATATCAATTTCTATAGCTGATATCAGAGAAATGAAACTGCAAAATAAGACCAGTGTCTAAAATTAATTATTTCAACATGTTGCTAGATATTTACCAGCAGAAAAGAGACCACTGCTTTATGGGAAATATATTTTGTGATGTAAAAGTTATATGAAATAGCCTCACCTGAAATGTGAGATGCCACAGTTCACTGAAAATATATTTTCTGTGTTTACTTCTGTTTACAAAAATGAAAAAGTAAAATCAATTTTTCAGCTATCATTTAAGAAAAAGCAAAATGAGTCTATGAATAAAAAAATGAAACTTTGCATATAAAAACAAAGGAAATTAAGCATATGTCTTAATGACACTTTTAGGATAGAATTATGTGGAGATCTTCATTGGACACCAAGAGGAGCATATTTTTCCAAGTATATGGGGTTATAAAAGTATATTCATTTTTGTGCAAGACATTTATGCAAGACATTTCAGTTAAACATTTTCACAACCACATTTTTAATTTCTTTCATGAAATCTACAAAACCTTTTTTTCATGAAAATATAAATTAAGCATATGTTTTAGCACTCAATTATCTAAATAACTACTGGAGATAGTGGATTTATTTGTTAATTTTTAAAATTTTCATTAGAATATGCATTATCTTTCACTTTCCTGTCCACTGAAGAAAATCACACAATATGAGATTTGTGAGCTAATTTTTATCTGGAGACTGTACTGAAGACTATAGGCCAGGGGACAGTCTCCCAAACAGTTCTGAGGAACTGATCCAAAGAGGTAAGGGAGGAGCCAGGATATATAAGAGTTTTATTTTTGCTGGGGAAAAAATTAAAAGGCATGCAGTTGAACATCAAGGGATCACAAAAACAGAAATATCAAGTTAATGATTTTTGTACTTTTCTATGTATGGGAAGATGCAGGAATCTGAACTCATTGAAATTATTAATTAGATACTCATCTTAACTCTGTAGGGCTAGAAACCAGAGTGCACTGTGGCAGGTGGGGAGGGATTCAGAGGCTGATGGCTTGATGATAGGCAATCCCTTTCCACACTCTATTGCCAGCAAGACTGTATCTAATATGAGGACAACATAGGACAGTAAAAATATTGAAGAACTCCCAGGCCATGGCAGACATAGATATTTAAGTTTATAGTTCATGGAAATACTAAGTCAGATGGAAAAAACCAAAAAGACAGAGTTTGTAACTGCAAAGACAATTATGCATCTGTAGAGATTTGACGGAAATTAGACAGTGGTAATTAATGTTGGGAATGATGAAAAGGTTCAACAAAATTGCAAGTAGATCAAAGAAGGGAAATCATGAACTGTATCTGTGACTATTGAATGTATATCCTCAAATTCATTCCATTAAAAGATTGTCAGGGCAAGGTTTCAAAGGGATCATCCAAACACTTACAATTGTCAGTATTTCCCTGAAGACTCAGTGGGTAAAGAACCTGCCTGTGATGCAGGAAAGGCAGGAGACGTGGATCTGATTCCTGGGTCAAGAAGATTACCTGGAGTAGGAAATTGCAACCCACACCAGTATTCTTACCTGGAGAATCCCACTGACAGAAGGAGCCTAACAGACTGCAGTCCATAAAGTCACAAAGATTGAACCCAGCTAACCACACATTAGGCTTTGCAGGTGCCACTAATAGTAAAGAACCCACTGCCAATGCAGGAGATGCAGGTTCAGTCCTTGAGTCGGGAAGATCCCCTGGAGGAGGGCAAAACAACCCATTCCAGTATTCTTGCCTGGAGAATCCCATGGACAGACGAGCCCGGTGGGCTACAGTCCATAGGGTTGCAAAGAGCTGAACAAAACTGAAGCAGCTTAGCATGCACACACACAAGCACACATTAATAATTCATTTAATATATTTGGCTCTTTTCTTTAAATGCAAGTTAAGAAGATTCATTTTTCAGCAAGCTGTTACAGATCACATATAGCTGCTAGTCAGTTCAGAAGCTCAACTAATGTTTTCTCCACTCATTCTCAACATTAGAATGAAATTTTCAGCAAAGCAAAGGGACAAAATTACATTATTTTTTTTAAAGTGGGGATGTGGTTAGTGATAATACATCATAAAATTGTAATGATAACTAAAGATGGAAAAATTTGAGGAAGAAAAGGGAATTGGGGAGGACTCATGGAATAGAGAAGTAACACATGTTTAGTCAAAATAAAGTGTGACAAGAAGAGGAAAAAACATAAAAGAGCATTAATTATAATGTATAATAGTTAAATCTTTTTATGAGTCTGGAAATATACTGGGAATTTTCATCTACATTCCGTCTTTTAATACTCAAAATTATCAGTGATATAGTATTATCTCTTTTAAAAGTGAGAAAATTAGAGGTTCAGATAACAAAAGTAACTTGTTATGGTCATTCCATTAGCAAACTTCATAAATTAAATCAGCCAACCGCATTATACTCCATAGCCACAAAAGACAAGCTGTGCACATATTTTGTTTGGCACAGATTTTAATTTCAAATTGGTGACCAACATTTTAATTTAAACATTTATTTTAAGAATCAGATATCTGTCAATACTGGACAGACCTGCAGAATCTAGATAGCATTGAGAAGAATGTTCTTCCTGTCAGTCAGAGCCCCCTTGAGGAAGGGTGAGATAATTTACATATCACACAGACACAAACATGATATATTGAGACATTAGAAATGAAATAAAGGAAAAACTGAAATACATACCTCAAGATGGTAAAAATGATTTAAAAGAGTATTGAATCTACTGGATTACTATTCAAAGTGAAAAATAACGTGTTTAGATTTCATTTTCTGATTATTCTTTTTTAATTGGAATGTTATCCAACAGTTAAACATGAAAGTGAAAGCTGCTCAGTCGTGTCTGACTCTTTGCGACCCCATGGACTATACATCCATGAGATTCTCCAGGCCAGAATACTGGAGTGGGTAGCCTATACCTTCACCAGTGGATCTTCTTGACCCAGGAATCGAACTGGGACCCACGTTGCAGGCAGATTCTTTACCAACTGAGCTATCAGGGAAACCCTCTCAAGTAAACGTGTGTGTGTGTGTGTGTGTGTGTGTGTGTGTGTGTGTGTATTGTCCACAACAGCAAGTTCATTGTAAAGCATCTTTTTTGTTAAGGGTTTCCGAAAATCACACATACAGAAAACATACATGGTAATCTCTAAAATTAACTATCATTTTTAATGATATTTGGGAAATTATTATTTTATGTCTCTACAATACATAGAAAAACTCAGATGAAGGAATGATTAAGGTTTCGATTTTATAGAGGGAGTTCTTTGAAAAAATGGAATTAAAATTTTTGTACTATGCTTTTTATTTACAAAATGATATTTATATCACCAATTTATATTCAATGTCTGTACATTATTTAATACTCTGAGTCTCCTGATTTTACATATTAAATAGGTCCTCTGTTGTTAAAACACAGCATGGGTTGATGTGTCTTTGTAATTATCTCTCTAGCTTGATTATTGGAGATTGAAAACACATAATTCAGATTTCCAAAATAAGTGTATTTGCTGCTTTGGTATCATTTGTTTTGTTTTGACAAAATAATGGTTGTGTATAAATTCAGGAATTAAGCCTCCTGCATTCAAATCCTATTTCTACCTTTTACTAATTGTGTGCCCAGAGGCAAATTGCTTTCATATTCTTGACCTCTGTTTAGTAATATTATAAATAAGGATAATCATAATACCATTCTCCCAGAGTTTGAAAAATTAAATGAGAAAAAAGCATGTAGAATACTTCACAAAATATCTGGTATATATTAAGTGAAGTCGCTTAGTTGTGTCTGACTCTTTGCTACCCTGTGAACTGTAGCCCACCAGGCTCCTCCGTCCATGGGATGCTCCAGGCAAGAATATTGGAGTGGGTTGCCATTTCCTTCTCCAGGGGATCTTCCCTACCCAGGGATCCAACCCAGATCTCCCACATTGCAGGCAGACGCTTTAACCTCTGAGCCACCAGGGAAGCCGGTATATATTAAATACTCAATAAATATTGGATATCATTATAATTTTTACATTAATTAAACTACTCTCACAATTGGTAGACTTCTACCTTACCTCAGGGGCTGTCCCTAATAAAAGAAAGGAGAACTTCAGGGAATAATCTAATTTAATTAAACCTGAAAAGTAAAATTACTCAGAGCATGGATTCTTTCAATTCTAGGTCACCTAAACACATCAGGGCTAGAACTATAGTGAACATATTCATTGTGTTCTTCTCTGTAATAAATCAGTGAGTTTACTGTTCACAATTTTTCAAGGATTGAAATAAATCTCACTACCATTAACAACTTAATTCAAGAATCGATTTGCTCTTGAAAACTTCCGGCACAGTATTAGAACTTTATTTTTGATAAGGGGTACTAAGCTGAAAACCTATTTTAATAAGATTGAATATAACCTTCATAAAACATTATTCAATAAAAAATCCTGATCCTAATTTTCAATTTCTATGTGTATAAACTGCCAAAAAAACCAAGGGCTAGTAGTGTTCCATATTACACTAGCAAGAGCATTTTCAGACTACTCTATACAGGTTACATACTCTCAAGCTCTTTCTATCGTATCTTCCTTCTTTAACATATTATTTCCATTATTACAAAGTCTGTAAATGTAGGTTTATTATTTTGATATTTACCTATTTAAATATATCTATATTTTTATAGCATCAGTTTCATGAAGACAACAACCCTTTTGCCTTCTTCACCAATATATCTTCACAACATAAAACATGTTCTGAGGCAAATGATAGGAATCCTGAAAATAATTGTTTATTGATAGCCTAAACCGTCCATCAGTTTCTACTTCTCTGTAATGTGAATAGCAGGAATAAAGGCCTGTTTAATTGTGCTACTTAGAGTGGAATAAGTCCTTTATGAGTAATAGAGCTAATTTTAAAGATTATATTCTCATACTGAATTCAATAACAAATAGAGATAAATTCCAAGAGGAAGATGCAATCAGTTTGTGCAGAAGGGATTTAGAGATGAGAGTAAACTGTGTGGACTTTGATTGTCTGTAAAATTGTGTGATTGAAACAGAACGGTGGCTTTGGTACTTATCTTTTGAAAGCTAGCAGAAGAATGTGGACAGGCGGACTTGAGCTGCTGAACCCATTTTAGGCAGGAGGAATGAACAAAGATAAAGAGGTAAGCAAGAACTTTGTGTTTGGAGGTCAAATTAAAGTATTTTTCAAAGAGGAACAGAATTTGTATTAGGCAATGACTGGACAAATTTCAGTAAGCAGGGCATAATAATATCAATCTTGAAAGCAAGGCCACACAGATCTCCCTCTCCATAAGGTTAATGCCGCTCCATGTAAATTTCTACCTTAATTTCGTGTTCTGCCATGTCTGCAACTATGCGACACTCTTAATAGTAAGGACTATACCTTTATTCATCATTGTACCCCAACACCTAGAACAGTGATTAACATCTGCATGCCAAATTGCTTCAATTGTATCCGACTCTTTGCGACCCTATGGACTATAACCCACCAGACTCCTCTGTCCATGGTATTCTCCAGGCAAGAATGCTGCTGCTGCTAAGTTGCTTCGGTCGTGTCCGACTCTGTGCAACCCCATAGGTGGCA
Source organism: Neotragus moschatus (assembly GCA_006410615.1). Classification (NCBI taxonomy): domain Eukaryota; kingdom Metazoa; phylum Chordata; class Mammalia; order Artiodactyla; family Bovidae; genus Neotragus; species Neotragus moschatus. The sequence continues at coordinate 417,023 of SJYA01001319.1, forward strand.
GCCCACCAGGCTCCGCTGTCCCTGGGATTCTCCAGGCAAGAATACTGGAGTGTGTTGCCATTTCCTTCTCCAGTGCATGAAAGAGAAAAGTGAAAGTGAAGTCGCTCAGTCATGTCCAACTCTTAGCGACCCCATGGACTGCAGCCTACCAGGCTCCTCCGTCCATGGATTTTCCAGGCAAGAGTACCTGAGTGGGGTGCCATTGGCTTCTCCCCAGGCAAGAATACTGGAGTAGATTGCCATTACCCCCTCCAGGGGATCTTCCCAACCCAGTGGTCAAGCCTATATCTCCTGCTTTGGCAGACAGGTTCTTTACCACTAGCGCCACCTGGGAAGCCCTAAAAACTGACTAGGATTTGAAAAAATAATAAGCCATGAGAAAACTGTCAATGCTTTTGAATATTAAAATGAGTTAATAGTTGTATTTTAGGAACACGAAATTCAAAGAAGAAATGGAGGAAACTAGTGCCAGAGATTTGGGATTGCTGGATTGTAGATCTGGATATCAATGATAGCAAGGAGGAATAGGGTTGAAGTTAATATGGAGGGTCAAGAACAGTCCTTATTCCCCTGGACTACACAAAAGTATTCATTTACAATTTTCCCTAGGACTAATGTTAATTCCATCATAATATAGAAAAAACAATCTATATTATTTGAACATCCTGCCAAATATCACATTGATCCATTACATTGAGGAAATTCTTTTAATTAGGAAATAAGGAGTGGCTTCTACCCTGAAGGCCTTAGAAGGATATACACAATGTAGATGACTGGAAGATAAACTCTAAAATGATTCAAGGGCTTATCACTGTAGTAAAATTTTTGAGTCCAGCTTTAGAGACATGACAGGACATCCCTTCCAAAGTAAAAGATAAATTGCTGCATCTTGCATACCCATCAACAAAGAAGGAAAGTGAACTCCTGCTAGGTCTCCTAAGGTTCTGGTGAAAGCGCATGTCATATCTATGAACAGTGCTCTGGCCACATACTGGGAGATAAGGAGGCTACCGTTCTGTTTTTTGTTTATTTTTTTAATTTATTTTATTTTTTCTTCTAGTTTTATTGATATATAACTGACAAATAGAAATGATAAATATTAAGGTGTAGAATGTGATGAAGGCTGCCATGTTTGAGTGGGGCATAGCTCTGTATCTGTTCCAGTCTGTAGTGTGATCAGCTGCACTGAGACCCAGTTGACTCAATAGATTACGTGAAATTGAAGTTTGGATGTTGTAAAAAATGCAGTATGGCATGTATGGCAAGCCCCAGTGGATCATGAGGTTCTTGGAGCAAGAGTATGCCATCTACGTGAACAAACTGGAAGTCATTTTTAAAAAGTAGCTCCTGGAATGCTATTGAGCAAAGGTAGAGTAAAGCCTTGATTATCTATAACTGTCTTTTATGAACTTAATACTGTCAAATGCACCAAATCATAAGGTCCAGTGGAATTAGAAAAGATGATTTTAGAATAGAAGAAGTGAATCGAGGACCAGTCAGGAGCAGAGACAGAGGGCACAAGGAACATGCATGAGAAAGTAGCCCAGGCCCCTTATCCTCTCACTCAGTTGCATTGGTTTCCCTCTTCCAGCTCATACCTATGACCTTGAGGGGAACCATGTCCAAATATCTCCAAAAGGAGTCAAATCCCCAAGCTTGTTTTACATATGAGCTAGCTTATTATGTGGAAACTAGCTGAAAAAGTCACCAGCTGGTGACTTATTTTAGAGCCTCACTCACAATCATGCTTAAAAAATAGCCATAATCCTTGAGCACTTGGATGCTTAATTTTCATGGAAGGAGAATTAACTTGTGGTCATAATATATATATAGACTAAAGGACAGTGACAAATTACTGGGTCAGTTGGCCAAAGATCTGGGAGGAAAAGGATTGGAAGATTAGCCACAAGGATGCTGAGATAATGGCATGGGGATGGATATGTGAGAGTGGTCACGAGTGATTGCCTACCAGAAAAGATTCACTAGAGTAAACACACTAAACTTCCAAATGGAAGCAATGTTCAACCAGTGGATGTTAGCTGATGCAAAACTATCAGCAGCTACCATAGTATTATCATGACAGGTATATGAAAAACAGGAAAAGTATGGCAAGGACACAAGCTATGCATGAGCCCAAAAGATTAGCCTTCTTACCTAAGCTCATCCAAATACTGTTAACCACTACCTCCACATCTCCAAAATTCCTACAGCAAAGACCAATATGGCAATATTCCTGGATTAGACTAAACGGCCATTTGATTCCAAGTTGACCATATTGAGTCTTTCTATTAGCTAAGGCCATGTGGTTTGTTTTCACAGGAATAGATATCTAGTGTAAGTAGAGGGATGCCTTTTCTTGCTAACGGGACTCAGTCAGCATGACTATCCAGGTGCTCACAGAATGCCTGGTCCATAGGTACTTAATCCCTAGGCAGCTTCTGATCACAGAATTCACTGGATGTAATACATAATGCATCATCCAGCTGCTGCTGCCCTGATAGTGTTAGAACGGCCTGCTGAAGGAAAAAATCTAAAGCATCAGCTTTGAATCAGAATCCTGCAAGAATGAGGTATGCTTTATGTTTTCCATCAGGGACATTTATATGGGTAGAAGCCAGTTATGCTGTTAAATTAAATATCTTATAATGGATAGGACTAATTCTATAACAAAGAATTATTCAGTCCCAAATATCGACAATGCCAAGATTGAGAAAACCTGTACTAAAGGTTCAAAGGTGATTCAAGGTCCCAGGACATAAGAACTTTGTTGCATAGGCTAACAGGTATTGGTACAATCAGGTCAGGATAAAAATTTCAGGATCATGTTATTCTATTTCATGTTCCTTCCCTTGTGGCTGAACCACTTTGGCACTATTCATTTCAACTTAAACTTAAAATACAGTAATTTGTGAGAAGCCTCCAAAATTCCAGGAGGTAACATCAGAGTTTCTTCTACCATTTCAGAATGGATAAAATCTGTCATGTTAACTCACTAGTGCAAGTTCAAAAGAAAAAAAAAAAAAAAAAGAGGTTTTTTTTTTTTTTTAAATGGGAAACTTACAAAAATGTGAGAAGTTTCCCGTACTGAATAAACTTGGAAATCATTGCCTGACATTCATTTTCACAACTCCAAACAATGAAACTTTCCTCTGACTTTTAAGGTAAGTTAAATATAGAATTATGAAGGCAAGAATAGATAGATTAAAGAAAAATTTTCTTATAAGACATATGTTCTCTTTTGAATGTTCTTGTGTTGTCAGTACCATTTTGCACCTGTGTTTGCCAGGGAAAAACACCTACTAGGAAAATATAGGAACAAATGATCAAAAAATATCTTTACAAATGTCAAAAGCCTACCATCAAATTTATATTATTTGCCTTGGTAATATTTTCCTATTTTCCTAATTATTATTAAGTAAGTAATAAGTACATAGTAGAACATAGATCTGATAAAAACTTGATAAGTGATTTTGCAGATATTTAGAATATATTGAAAATTTCCAACTATGATATCTTACTCTATATCATATATACTAAACCAAAATGTGCTGTATATGTAATTTAGAGTACAGTCTCTCCTAATCCTTAGCTGAAGTATATGAAACAATGCAGTTTAAACTACAGCACTATAAGGGTTGTGTCTAAATGTACAGCTGGTACAGTTATTTTGCCTGAATTTTTTAGTAACTATAATTGAGCAGTAAATTCATTCCTCCTGCCAAGAGTTTTTATCATTTTTTGACTGAATTGAAAGAAGTTAGCGGTCACTTCAAGAAAGAGATCTTAAATCTAGCTTACAGCAGAAGAGGAAATTAAATTTGTTTTTTAAAAGATTTATTGCAAAATAAACAATGAGGCACACAAAACAGGAGGGTTACTGCAGGGACAACAGCAAATTGATAATGATACACAGTGAGATTAAGTTATAAGTACCTTTTTTTCTAATGTCTAATTTAATGAAGAAAGTGCTAAAAATAAGTATAAATAATTGAGTCTTATTGACCTTGCTATAAAATAGTTTGTTTTTAAATATAAAACCAAAACTAAAAAATATAAAAGATTAGTATGCCCTCATGCTGCATACTGAAGATGGAAGAATAACTGCATAGTTATAGTGTATAAATCTCAGTGAATATTACTTCTTAAATGCCAAAGAGGACCAGAGAGGCATTAACAAAATTCATTAGAGTTGCATATTTTCCTAAGAGAAAAAAAAATAGCATTCTTAAAAATGACCATTTTTTAATTTATTTTTTAATCTTGTCAGTTCTTAGAATTACAGAAACATTGCTTTTGAGTTAAAATTAGGATGTTTAAAGTTTTTTTCTTATCTAAAAAATAAGTTACATAGACCAAAATAAAAATCAAGATATACAAATACAGTAGTTTAAAAGCTAAAGATGCATTCCAAATTAAAAATATATTAGGGGTTGAGTGGAAGAATTAGTGCTTACGTTCAAAATAATTATTTCCCACTGTGTAGTAGGTTGTTGTTGAGTTGCTAAGTCAAGTTTGACTCTTTTGCAACCCCATGGACTATAGCCCATCAGTCTCGTCTGTCCATGGGATTTCCCAGGGAAGACTATCGGAGTGGGTTGCCATTTCCTTCTCCAGGGGATCTTCCTGACCCAAGAATCGAGCCCACATCTCCTGCATTGCAGGCTGATTCTTAGGGAGATTTTTTATTACTGAGCCACCTGGGAAGCCCGTGTAGTAGTTTGAGTATTGAATTTTAAATCAGAAATCTAAATTCAGTTTCCACCTATGAAATTTACTGTAATATCAACTTTTTGTCATGTAGAAAAAAACTTCAGAATCTCTTTGTCTTGCAATAACATTAAAAAAAAACTAATAATAATGTCATAGATCTTTGAGTTTTTAAGATTTAACCCACCTTAGCAAGATTACAAAAATTCACTTCAGCTGGGCTCCAGACTGTCCATGGGTTCATATCCTCCTACATGTCTCCTTCTAAGACAAGCAGCACCCTAGCAGCACTATCTTCAAGGCCTAAAGGAAACCCAAGAGGTAAGTGGAAACCTGGCTATGTCTTAACTACTCAGTTGAGAAGTAGCATACTGGGGCTTACACATGCATCCCACTGTCTAATGTAGTTAATATGGTAAGTCCAGTGTCAATGGGATAGGCAAATATACTCTGACCTCAAAGAGACACTGCACTAAAAATTAACAGGCCAGAGATTGTCCTTGTGTGATCCTGCTGTACAGGGAAGTAAAGAATTGGGAGAAATAATTCAGTTGATCACATTTCTATGTGATCTCTGTTTACTCTGCAAAACAATGCATTATCTGCCCTAGGCCTTGTTTCTTCATAGAATTGATGACTCATCATAAACAAACATTTACTGAACACATATACTTATTGTTAAGTGCCAAGAACTCTGCTAAGTGCTTAACACATAGAAGCGTATGGAACACTGCCAAATCTGTTAGCTGAATGAGACATTTTATTAGGCAGGGCAAACTATGGTAAGCTCAGGTAATAAATAGGCCACCTAATGTGAGTAGATTCATGGAATAAAGTTTTGTTTCTAAGGTACACAGAGTATATTTTAGCTTGGAGTTTTTCTTAGTGACTTTCTCTCAGCCTGGTTCAAGTCTCTCTTGAACCAGGCTACCAGCCTCTTACGCCACCATCTCTTAGGTGACCTTCCTGGTTGTCACAAAAGCAAAAGATAAAGAGTGTGCAAAGGAGTTTCACATCCATGGCTGAGCTTCTCAGCCATCCAGCCTGAGAATGGCTCACATCACGTTTTCCCACACTAAAGAAGCTGTCACCTGGCCATTATCTAGATGGAAGGTTCAAACTAACTGTAAGGATTTGGAAAACATAGTACCCAGAAATAAATGTTGGGAGTTATTGAACACCTAGACGTTCTGTAATGTAATCCTCTTTTTTTATTCACCAAATGTGTCACTTTTCTTTCTATACTTAGAATACACTTCTCCCCTAAAAGGGACAAGGCAGAGGGCCACTTAGTTATTATATCTAGCTCAAAGTCCATGATTTTTGAATCATACACAACCACATCCATAGAGTCTTGATGACTTACATTATCTCCTACAAATCTCAATGGTCATGTGCCTTGACCACAAAGCTATCTGATTGCAGACCAAGCAGTCACACACAGTGTCTAGAGTAGAGACGGGATAAACACAATAAATATTCCCATTTGGAAAAGCAACTAAGAGAAGACCTTGTAGTCATTAGTTTCTGGTAATTCTGAAGCACTACTGAGCTGATAGCATGCAATCTCTCAACCCTAGATCAAATTAACTCAGGTATTTGTTAATTTTTTGTTCTTTCTGAAGCTACTGTTTTAGGGAAACTGTGTTATCCCTGGTTTTTCCTGGTCCCTGGCTCCACACTCTGGAGATTCTTCCTAGTTCATTATTTATATAAAACCATTTTGGGAGAAATTACTCTTGCAGACCTAAGGAGATATTGAAACATGTCTATTGTTCATGGAGGTTGAAGTCTTAGGAGTTGTTTTAAATCTTAAAAAGTCTTAACTTTTGTATGGTCCTAATTTTCTTGAAAACTTAGTAGGCTTCAAATCCCCTTGGTTTGCTTCTGGTCAGTTCCATGCTCAAAGCTCTTTAATATACATAATTCTCAAAACCATTTATTTTTTCTACTTTCTCACTCTCATGTCTGTCTCATTCAATTTGATGGTGGCTATCTGCAAGCTTTCAGACTTGAATGAGAAGGCTATAAATTAACCTGACATTTTCCTTGGGTCACTTTTTTCAAATGAACATTTTTACTTGGGTTTTGCTGAAATTTTTGTTTACTGTTAGGTTTTTAGAAATAGTTGACTTTTCCTCCAATGCAAAGTTCCCAAACTCTGTGTGTGTAAGCATAGTACTCAGTTGTGTCTGGCTCTTTGCAAGCCTATGGGTTATAGCCTGCCAAGCTCCTCTGTCCATGAAATTCTCCAGGCAAGAATACTGGAGTGGGTTGCCATTTCCTTCTCCAGGGTATCTTCGCAACTCAAGGATTGAACCCTGGTCTCCCATGTTGCAGGCAGACTCTTTACCCTCTGAGCCACCTGGGAAGAAAGATCATTCTTTCTTGTAAATTGTTATTTAAATCAATAATAAATAACAAACCCTGCTGAACTAGTGATTTTCAACTCTATTCTCTAGACCTAAAAGCTTTGGAAGCCTATGATCTGATTTCAAAGTTATCTCTGGTAAACAAGTATTTTGCCATTGCATGACACAATTCACCAGCCTTCTAGCTTTCAATTTCAGTTTCTTCTTTGTCCATTCTCTGATTTCTAAGTAAAAAAATGTCCTTTCTTTGTTGTTTTTGTAATTTCATAGCAACAATACACATAGCCAGTATCTTCATTATTTAGTGAAGGCAAAGCTATGATGTATTAACAATTAAATCAAAGATCTGTAACCCAACAAACCTTTTTCTTATTCATTCAAATTCCAGTAGGTTTCAGATATTCTCTTGGAGGCTTTATTCTAAAAATTAATTTTTAAAAATAGGTTATTTCCACATTGTCATTACCTTTAATATAACTTTCCTGATCACTATTTAAATAGAAGAGATTGTGGAGGCTCACAAAGCAAGTTCTTAGGCCTAAACCCAGGACACTGTGTTTAAAACACAGTGTTTAAAATAAAACATTCTTCTACCCACATTGCATTAGACAGAAACCAGTTGTATGGCCCTACTTAAAAAAAAATAACTTTGGGTGAAGATGGAAATCATAGTTATTTTACAGATACAGAAGGATGAAGTGAGTTTTCTTGAGCATCTGGCCAGTTTTGTCCCTCTCCCACAAGCATCTCTGCAAAAAGCTCAATACTACATGATATGAGGCTAACATGAGAATCAAAAAATGATCAATATATAGTGTAAAAAATGTACACATTCAAACAATTTTATTAGGTTTTTATGACTTCTGACAATTGATCATTTGAGAAGTATTAATGAATGCACAATAAATCTAGCTTGTACACAAATTAGGTAGATATTTATATAGCTTATACAATTTCTTCTATTTGAACTTTGAAACATCTTAATGAGGTTAGAAATAGTCATGCTTAATATAAAATATATGATTCATGGGGCTTCCCATGTGGCTCAGTGGTAAAGAATAAGCCTGCCAACTCCAGAGATGCAAGAGATGTGGGTTCAGCCCCTGGGTTGGGAGCATCCCCTGAAGAAGAAAATGGCAGCACACTCTAATATTCCTGCCTGGGAAATCCCAGGGACTGCAAGGAGCCTGAGAGGCTACAATTCATGGGTTTGCGAGTCACAACTTAGTGACAGAGCACACACACATATGATTCATGGGTCATCCTAATGGGGGTTCATAGTCTCCAAAGGAAAATTATATGAACAATTGATCAAATTTTCCTCTAATTTAAATTTGAAAAGTAAAAGTGAAAGTCACTCAGTGATGTCCGACTCTTTGTGACCCCATGGACTATACAGCCCACGGAACTCTCCAGGCTAGAATACTGGAATGGGTAGCCTTTCCCTTCTCCAGGGTATCTTCCTAACTCAAGAATCGAACAGGGGTCTCCTGCATTGCAAGTGGATTCTTTACCAACTGAGCTATGAGGAAAGCATCAAAATTTAAGTGACCATAATTGCCTATGGCTATTAAATGGCAACCCATTCAGTATTCTTGCCTGGAGAATCCCATGGACAAAGGAGCCTGGCAGGCTACAGTACATGGGGTCACAAATAAACCACCACCACCATTATTTCTAAGATATTAGAAGAAATTAAAATCAAGAAGAAAACTAAAATGCTTTGGCATCTGTTTGTTATAACTACATTATTTTTATTGAATATTCATTATCCACCATTTATTATAAACAGTAATAGCCAGAGATTGAACCCAGGTCTTCTGCATTAGAGGCAGATTCTTTACCATCTGAGCCACTAGAGAAGCCCTTTTTTCATCCATTATGCACTATTTATTATAAACAATAATATGCAACAGATAATTAGTATGCAGTAATATTAAAATGATAATTTATCTACTCATAGTTTACATGTAAACAAAACACTGTGACTAAGAGTGAAAAGTGAAAATTAACTAGTTTCACAGCATTCATGCAAGTGACCAGAAATCAAACATTCTTCAGGAACTATATTCAAAAGTTTAGATTTCTTACTTTATTTTTCCATTTATTTAAAAACACAAGGAGTTCTCATGAATGCCAAGCACTTTTCCAGGCACAAGTTTATATTAGGACTTTTCCCACAGAATATTTTTAAAAAAAAATGAGAGAAGAGGGGCAAGATAAATTTCCTGGCTAATGGATTCCTTTATAATTTTTGTACTTATTTTAAACAGAAGATATCATTAGTAGAGTATAAGGTAAAATCACTGGATCAAGAATCAGAATACTGTTCCACATCTTGACTTGATTATTTACTGGCCCTACAACCTTGGGCAAGTCACATAATCTCTCATGTTACTGGTCACTGAATGCTTTTGGATAATAGAGAAAATAATAACCACTCTTTCTATAACACCAAGTGGCTCTAAAGGTCAAAAGAAACAATGTATGCAAAAGTAGTTTGAAACTAAATTGCTGTACAGATTTAAAATATTTTTTATTCTTTCTAAAATCATTTTAATAGATTAATAGATTTTGCTTTAGGTTAGACATTTTCCTCTTCCTATTATTATTATTATTATTATTTTTAAAGCATCATCTTTTAGGATTTGAAATAGCTTAACTGGAATTCCATCACCTCCACTAGCTTTGTTCATAGTGATGCTTGCTAAGACCCACTTGACTTCACATTCCAGGATATCTGGCCCCAGGTGAGTGATCACACCATCATAATTATCTGGGTCTTTTTTGTATAGTTCTTCTGTGTATTCTTGCCACCTCTTCTTAATATCTTCTGCTTCTGTTAGGTTCATACCATTTCTGTCCTTTATTGAGCCCATCTTTGCATGAAATGTTTCCTCGATATCTCTAATTTTCTTGAAGAGATCTCTCGTCTTTCTCATTCTATTGTTTCCCTCTATTTCTTTGCATTGATCACTGAGGAAGGCTTTCTTATCTCTCCTTGCTATTCTTCGGAACTCTGCATTCAAATGAGTATATCTTTCCTTTTCTCCTTTGCCTTTAGCCTCTCTTCTTTTCTCAGCTATGTGTAAGGCCTCCTCAGATCACCATTTTGCCTTTTTGCATTTCTTTTTCTTGGGAATGGTCTTTATCACTGCCTCAGTACAATGTCATGAACCTCTGTCCATAATTCTTCAAGGACTCTGTCTATCACATCTAATCCCTTGAATCTATTTGCCACTTCCACTGTATAATCATAAGGAATTTGATTTAGGTCATACCTGAATGGTCTAGTGGATTTTCCTACTTTCTTCAGTTTAAGTCTGAATTTGGCAATAAGGAGTTCATGATCTGTGCCACAGTCATCTCCTGGTCTTGTTTTTGCTGACTGTATAGAGCTTCTCCATCTTTGGCTGCAAAGAATATGATCAATCTGATTTTGGCATTGACCATCTGGTGATGTCCATGTGTAGAGTATTCTCTTGTGTTGGACTAAAAAGAAAGCTGGGCACCGAAGAATTGATGCTTTTGAACTGTGATGTTGGAGAAGACTATTGAGTCCCTTGGACTGTAAAGAGATCCAACCTGTCCATCCTAAAGGAAATCAGTCCTGAATATTCATTGAAAGGACTGATGCTGAAGTTGAAACTCCAATACTTTGGCTGCCTGATGTGAAGCACTGACTCATTTGGAAAGACCCTGAGGCTAGGAATGATTGAAGGTTGGAGGAGAAGGGAACAACAGAGGATGAGATGGTTGGATGGCATCACCGACTCAATAGGCATGAGTTTTGAGTAAACTTTGAGAGTGGAAAATGGATAGGGAAGCCTGCTCTGCTGCAGTCCATGGGAATGCAAGGAGTCAGACACGACTGAGCTACTGAAGTGAACTGATTATTGTTTAAAAAAAAAATACTTGCAGGTTCGATGCATTATACAGGATGCTTGGGGCTGGTGCACTGGGGTGACCCAGAGGGATGGTATGGGGAGGGAGGAAGGAGGGAGGTTCAGGATGGGGAACATGTGTATACCCGTGGTGGAATCATGTTGATGCATGGCAAAACCAATACAATATTGTAAAGTAATTAGCCTCCAATTAAAACAAATAAATTTATATTTAAAAAAAATACTTGCTCTATAGGACATACTGTGTTAGTCGCTCTGACTCTCTGCGACCACATGGACTACAGCCCACCAGGCACCTCTGCCTATGGGATTCTCCAGGCAAGAATGCTGGAGTGGGTTGCCATTCTTTTCTCCAGGGGATCTTCCAGATGCAGGGATCGAACCTAGATCTCCTGCATTGCAGACANAAATACTTGCTCTATAGGACATACTGTGTTAGTCGCTCTGACTCTCTGCGACCACATGGACTACAGCCCACCAGGCACCTCTGCCTATGGGATTCTCCAGGCAAGAATGCTGGAGTGGGTTGCCATTCTTTTCTCCAGGGGATCTTCCAGATGCAGGGATCGAACCTAGATCTCCTGCATTGCAGACAGATTCTTTACCATCTGAGTCACAAAGGAAGCCTCAGTTCAGTTCAGTTCAGTCACTCAGTCGTGTCCGACTCTTTGCGACCCCATGAATCGCGGCACACCAGGCCTCCCTGTCCATCACCAACTCCCAGAGTTCACTCAGACTCACGCCCATTGAGTCAGTGATGCCATCCAGNTACCATGATATTGAATGGTTTTCCTTGGAAATGAACAGAGATCATTCTGTTGTTTTTGAGATTGCATCCGAGTACTGCATTTCGGATGCTTTTGTTGACCATGATGGCTACTCCATTTCTTCTGAAGGATTCTTGCCCACCATAGTAGATATAATGGTCATTTGAGTTAAATTCACCCTTTCCAGTCCATTTTAGTTCGCTGATTCCTAGAATGTTGACATTCAATCTTGCCCTCTCTTGTTTGACCACTTCCAATTTGCCTTGATTCATGGACCTAACATTCCAGGTTCCTATGCAATATTGCTCTTTACAACATTGGACCTTGCTTCTATCACCAGTCACATCCACAACTGGGTATTGTTTTTGCTTTGGCTCCTTCCCTTCATTCTTTCTGGAGTTATTTCTCCACTGATCTCCAGGAGCATATTGGGCACCTACTGACCTGGGGAGTTCCTCTTTCAATATCCTATCATTTTGCCTTTTCATACTGTTCATGGGGTTCTCAAGGCAAGAATACTGAAGTGGCTTGCCATTCTCTTCTCCAGTGGACCATATTCTGTCAGACCTGTCCACCATGACTCGCCCATCTTGGGTTGCCCTGTGGCCATGGTTTAGTTTCATTGAGTTAGACAAGGGTGGGGTCTTAGTGTGATTAGATTGACTAGTTTTCTGTGAGTATGGTTTCAGTGTGTCTGTCCTCTGATGCCCTCTCACAACACCTACCATCTTTTAAAGGGTAAAATAAAAGGGTTCAATACTAAAGTAACTGAATAAGATAGCTATTATTCCTAACCTCTTCTCTTTGCATTTTTCCTATTTCTTCCAGCACATTATTCTAATAAAGCTATCTTTTCCAACATGTAAAATGCATTCATAATCTTGAGTAAAGGAAGACAGGCAATATAATAAAAATGTATTAAAAATGTATATCTAAAGATCAGAATGAAGGATGAGTGATTTGTAGTACAACCTGCCATCGAAAGTACTGAACGCTGGGGAATGTATAAGACATGTGTAAGAATCAATATTAAAACCATACTTAGCACAGTCTAAGAGGGCAATAGTGACATGCAGCATAGCATTTTACATTTTGCTAATGGATTAGAAAGGCGACTGTCGTTTTGAACTCCTTAGCAACAAATCCACTTTATTCTGTAAGTTGTAAATAAAAGAATGTCATAGTATTAACCTACTTCTCAGGTAACAGTGAAATTCATGGAATGTGACTGACAGAGTGTTTTTCCCTATGTTTCTTATATCTTTGTTTATTTGTTTTGATAAAAAATTTGAGTTTAATTTTCATTATAAAATCAATAATAATGATAATCATAGGGTCTCTTTGAGTTTTACAATTGACCAAGAGGTAATATTCAGTTGTTGAATGCAATTTAAGTTGGCATGATTGATTTCAAAGCCATCCAGCATTTGAACTTTTGTAAGTTAACATAAACAAGAATGAGGTATGGAAGTGATAAAAATAAGAAAAGTACCTGGTAAAAATGAGTATTTCCTTATTGACCCTAAAATCACATAATCTCTTCTTAAGGTTTTAAAAAAAATTTTTTGTTGTTGTTTATATGGGTTTAGTGGAAAGCAAGTCTTAAAGAATATATCTGAAAGTGATCATCCTGGATATATCTTATAAAATTGTTATTGGTAGTTATTTCTATTTTTGCTTATCCTTTGGAATATATTTTTCTGTTATTACAGTGCTATATGTAACAAAGACATACTAAGTATATATCATTCTGTTTTATTCTATATCTATTGATTTTCATCTATCTGGCAAAGACTTTTGATTACTAGTATTCTACTGATAAAATGAAAATTACTGTTAGTTCACTTAATAGATATTTATATATTTGTATTGCATCTTACAAAATCATGATACTATTTTCTGCCTATCTTTAAGTCATCTCTCTCTCCCAAACCTGTAAAATGCCATGAAAATTGATAAATTTAATAAAGCTACTTTGAGTTGGAATCTGACACTCAAAGTACATTTCTTGCTCATCCTGGCCACTGTTGTCATACTTGGAAGACAGTTACTATAAGAAGAGAGGCAAAAGGCCCAACAGAAAATTTGCAACTATCCTTTTATTAACAGTTAAATGACAGATATAGCGGTAGCAGCCAAATTTAAACAATTGTACTAACCCAGTCTTCTGGATGTGGGAGAAGAGACTGCTGAAAATATGAGATGAAATGAAGAGAAAGTATAGAATGCTTTGACTAAACACACACACACAGATACAGAATGAATTATAGACATATTGATGATGACTTTTTTTTTCCTTTCTTGCCTTATTCTGCCTTGTTCCTTTTGGATTCCACTGATACCAAATCCGAACTCTCCTTTTCTTGGTCTGTACAAAGAAATATAAGTAGTTACAATACCAACTATGCTCGATGTCCTTCAGCAGGCTAAGCCTTTTCTATGAACCTGATAATTGCCACATTTCTACCTCTCTCACTTCCTTTTCACTAGTGTTCCTATGAAACCTGAAAGCAATCCAGTGAGTTAGCAAGCAAATACATCAGTCCCATTCGTCCTGCACGTTGGAGCGACAGGATCATTTTCAGGACTGACTTAGCTATTCAGTTATAAAGGCGTAGAATCCCAGGTGAAAACCTGCTCTGCAGCCTGAGGTCTGTGTTGACCTCAAACCAATTATTCAACATCCCAAAGCCTGAGGTGGAAACTGAAGACATGAATAAAAATCCTGTAGGATTACTAATAAGATTAGAGATAATGTTTGTAAAGTTCTTTCAGTTAGTGCTGGGCATACAGGGGGCAGCTAGTGAAAAATGGCTACTATTATTAAAACAAAACACTGTAATTAAAGACCCAAGTTTGATGATGATATTTAAAATATTTTAGGCCTAGGAATAGCAAAGACTTTGTTTCATGTTTGAGGGCCTCTAGAGTAAGAAACACTTTGAAGAGCAGAATTAAAGGCTGTCCTTGACTGCCTGCGTTCTGAAATACTTGCTTCCTGCTATTGATTTCACAAGCATGGCACAAGCCTGTGGAAAGAAGAGGTAACAATGGTTTAAAAATAAAATATAATATTGCTTTTGAGATTTTTGTTTGTTTGGGTGCTAGCTTACAAAATGTGTCAAGGATTGTATGAAATTTGTAATATGTTTTTAAACATCTCCAGGAGAGATGAGATAATCACAGTATATGGTATATTTGAAAGTGAAATCACTCAGTCGTGTCCGACTCTTTGCAACCCCATAGACTGTAGCCTATCAGGCTCCTCCGTCCATGAGATTTTCCAGGCAAGAGTGCTGGAGTGGATTGCCATTTCCTTCTCCAGTGGGTCTTCTCAGCCCAGGGATTGAACCCGGGTCTCCCTCACTGCAGGCAGAAGCTTTACCATCTGAGCCACCAGGGAAATTTGTCCATCACTAAATCAAGAGTGAAGAGCTACCCAATTATCAGACTAATAAAGGTGGTGTACACTGTGCAAGGCATTGCTCTAAGATTGTCGTATAAATTGTTTTATTTCATTTGGTGATTCCCTGAATTTTATTCTTCTGTTTTTAACATTGGGTGATGAGGTTTGTAGAGATAATTATTGAAGAATATAGTACAATTTGGAGAAGGCAATGACAAACCCACTCCAGTACTCTTGCCTGGAAAATCCCATGGATGGAGGAGCCTGGTGGGTTGCAGTTCATGACGTCGCTAAGAGTCGGGCACCACTGAGCGACTTCACTTTCACTTTTCACTTTCATGCATTGGAGAAGGAAATGGCAACCCACTCCAGTGTTCTTGCCTGGAGAATCCCAGGGATGGGGGAGCCTGGTGGGCTGCCATCTATGGGGTAGCACAGAGTCGGACATGACTGAAGTGACTTAGCAGTAGCATAGTACAATTTATTCTGGCTCTTTCTGTATTTTTCACCTTTGTCAATGGTCCCTCCAATATTACAACCCGGGATTCCTAAAGTTATTTTGGTGCCAACCCTCTCTTAATTCTTTTTACTTTAAAAGTCTTTAATCCTACAGATGTCCCTCTAGATATCTTAGTATAATGACCATTCTTTCAGTTTTTGTTTTTTGCAGTATCAGATACTTTGTTGTAGTTATCTTCATAGAGAAGTAAGTTCTTGTCACTTCTCTGATATAAAGCTTCTGCTCACTGCTTAGCAAGGCTTCAGTGGCTCTTCATACCAGCATTTTCCCGCACCTTGATGCTCAGTGCCAGCCACTCCCCACACTACCTCCCACTTTACTTCAAGCTTTAATCCATCCATTATACACAAACACACTTTGTATCCTTGCTGTAATTATCCCCTAAACACAATACCAGGTCTTGTCATTTGTATTTGTTTGGACTACCCTCAAAACTACTTGTAGACTTTCCCTGATTCAACCACATTTTAAATTGGATTTCTTGTGACTCTAGGATAGATATCTTTCTGTACGAAGCTTATTGGGGCAGTTTTCAGCAACGCTGCATGTCAGAGATGGAGGAAGCAGTATTGTTAAAAGGAGAGATTGCAATGTGGTACAGATGAAAAGAACCCTTAGCCGATCTAACTGAGTGAGCAGATCACAGAACAGTATTCAATAAAGGTTTTCCATGAGGAAGAAGTATAATCTTGGTCAGAGCAGACTTCTTTGGCCTTAGATAATTCCTGGAGAAGGATAGATACAAAACTGTAGCAGCCCAGGATCGGGGATGATGGGGATCACAGACCCGAAGGAGTTTCTGAGTGGCCCAGTACAGCACCCACTGCACCCCCATAGGGGTTATTCCTCCAGCGCTTGTCATCTGTACTCAGTCATAGTTGAATCTCTTTTCAGGCTGTGAACTCTCTTTCACATGGCTGCGTTTATGTCTTTAGGAGCCATCCCAGTTTGCAGTACAGTGCCTGGTGCCTTGGAAGCTTTTAAAAGGACACCGACTTGCCACAGAATGAAATGCCATACACCTGGAGTCATAATACCTGATGCTGTATGCTTTCTTGTAACATGTGTACAGATTGTCTATTTTAGAAGTTTTAATTAGCGCTGCTATTTGGTTAAACTGGCTTTCAAGGAGATAAAGGGAGAAATGCTGAGAAGAGGTTTAGTTTGTAAAGAGATCTGTACAATGGAAAAAGCTATTTCAGAGGCACAGTAGATTACCAAGATCAATTAGAAATCAGAATGAGGAAAACCTTTGAAAAATACATATTTGAGAGAAATGGCAATTGGAAACTCTTAATTTGAACATTGGGGAGAACTGGAGTGAGATATGGACCACAGGGATAAATTACTGGAAAATATTTAGAATCAGCTGAGCTCAGGGCTGTAAGTCAAACACCTCAGACACTATTGCAAAACCACTGCCATGGTGGACATAAATAAATTCTCAAGTAGCTACTTGACTGGTTAATTCAGTAAAATATATTGATATTTCAGTTGGTATAGGGACAATTATGTCTCTCTAAGGAAAAATATATATATACGTGGCCTGCCTTTCACAGACATGGCACGTTGAAGCCTCATAATAAGTGTGTGTTCGCTACCTCTTTCCCATAAAGGTAAAGGTTTTAAGTCTGCCTTACCTTTCATTTCAAAAATGTGCTAAAGTACCTGGTGTTAGACATCCAGGGGTCCTCTATTGCCCATATGGTGCCTCTCACAAGAGGCTATATAGTCACCTGTTTGACTCAGCCTGAACTTCAGGAAACGAAAACAGATCTCTCTCTCCTCTTTTTCCTACCTGAGTAGATTCCTTGTACACATATTTTTGCTTTGCCCTTTCTCCTATTCACACAGGTAATGTGGTCTTTTTAAAAGAAATTTAATACAAAAAGATCTTGCCTACAGTGCGTGTGTAAGTTGGAGGTAGAATTAGGATACACCTCTTTTCTCACATTAAGAATAAAATGAGTTATTATTTGAGTCAACAGTGTTTAGTATCAATATCTTGCAGAGCAGTACACTAGAAAATATGCTGGAGAATGATGAATAAAACATAGGACTATTGAGAAGGAAGACAAATCACTAGCAGTAATGGCAGAAGAAAGAAGCAAGTGTATGGTTTCGGTGGAATTAAGATGCTATGACAACAAGGAGGTGGGGATGATAGCTTTTGACCTAAGGAAAATCAGAAGATGTGGCTCTTCTCAGATCTTGTGAGTGTCCTTAATCATTAGTTAATTGACCCTTGTGTGTAGAATCTGTGTTGTTGGCTCTGTATGTGTTTCCTAGTAATTAATACCCATTTTTCCAGTTAATTTTGTGTATCTTCCATCTGTGCCTTTTTAGATGCAGGGAAATGATTTTAGAATGATCACACACACACACACACACACACACGAGTCTCAGGAATGCCAGTTTTATAAAGACCAAAAGTTGACTGAAAGGAAATCAAACAATGGGAAACACATCACAGTATTGAATATGGCTTAGAGTCCAGCAATTAAAAATGTGGCACAAAACTGCTGGAAAAGAAAAAAAGAAAAAGTCAAGTTACAGGAATAATTTTGAGGAAATTTTGTCAGAAAGCAAATTTCTAAAACTAAGATTCAGCTCAAGCACAATAGAACTAGTATGATATAGCAGCAATAGTGACAGAATCTAAGACAAGGACTATTGGAGGCTGTTTCAAACCATCTGCAATGGAACAATCCTGAGGAAAGTTTAGAACCACTGCAAAAATTCCATTAGAATTTGGAGTTTGCATCTAGAAATTGACTACAAAATGGGATGGAGAGAAGATTAGACGAACTGAAGATAAAATAGTCTGAAACTGAGAAGTCAAAAAGCAACTGTTTTGCAGAGCTGAAGAAGGATGCACATCAAACTGAAGGAATGTGTTCATATATAGGCTTTTTCTGTAACATCCTCGTCCTTCTTACTACCCTCCAATGGCTAGGTAGCAGGAAAAGAAAGTAAAGCTTACTTTTCTTTGCTAATCTCAGTACAATCCAATCATTAATATTTTTTTTACATTGCAAAATGTATCTTCTTGGATGATGCAAATTCATCATTCTTCTCTTATATTCTCTAAGATGTTATGTGGGTGCAGAATAGTGGAAGCATAGTGTATGGCAAGATGTTGTAACATTGGGAAAAGGGTCTTCTTCTGCTAATTTATATATGCCCTGGTTGTTATGCTAATGTATTATTTATCTAAGCTGTTGTTTTTTTGCCTAATTGAGTTGGCAATGACAATGGCTGCTGATTTCTGCCACAGATGATTTCTTATTCTGTCTTATTTTCTTGTGTCTTGGAACCCTCTCAGTTGAACTGACTTTTTGAATTTCTGCTTCTCTCATCTTGCCCATAGTCTGATGGCAGAATCTACTTAGGTATCCCTTTACCCTCAACCACAGGAAGCCGTATTGCCTTTTGGTCATCTGTAGCAGCAGCAGCAGCAGCAGCATGCTCTCTTCAAGTGGTGCAGTTGATAAAGAATCCGCCTGCAGTGCAAGACACAAGAGACACAGGTTCTATCCCTTGGTTGGAAAGATCACTTGGAGGAGGGCATGGAAACCCACTCCAATATTCTTCCCTGGACAATCCCATGGACAGAGGAGCCTTGCATGCTACAGTCCCGGGGTCGCAAAGAGTCAGACATGACTGAGCCAAGAGCACGTACACATGNAGACACAAGAGACACAGGTTCTATCCCTTGGTTGGAAAGATCACTTGGAGGAGGGCATGGAAACCCACTCCAATATTCTTCCCTGGACAATCCCATGGACAGAGGAGCCTTGCATGCTACAGTCCCGGGGTCGCAAAGAGTCAGACATGACTGAGCCAAGAGCACGTACACATGCCACTGACATTCAGGAACAGAAAGGTGTTTGGAAGTATAGGTTAGATCTAGTCTTTGCCTGACAACCTCCCAGCTACACCAAGCCCTCCAAAGCTAGCTCAGAGATACTCTCTTCAGGAGGCTGCTCTCCACCTCCCACATGGGTGGCTGGGAAATTCTACTTACAGAGTTGACCTCACATCATACTGAACCTTGCTGTTCTAACCCCTATGTGCTTTGCAATCCCAGGACTGGAAAATTAGAGTAGGTGGCTATTCTTATATAAATTTCTTCAGTCTCCTTACTTGTCTACCATTCTCTCCTAAATTTCAATGAAATTGGAAATGGTGGGATTTTCATTTATTTCTCCCACTTGTCTTCCTCGGACATCTACTAAATCAAATTCTGCCATCTAAGCACTCAAGTCTAGACAATAATATGTTCAATGGGAAATTGGAAACACAATGTTTTCTCTCACAGCAATGCCTGGTTTTTAAGCCTATAGCCTAACATTTTGATTTGATTTATAAAAAATAATATATCAACTACTACTTAATGTTTTTAACAGGAAAAAGTAGTATCACTAGATATATGTCCTTTATTTCTCCTGTTGCTTTTATCACTATAGAATAATATAAAACTTCCAATCCAGTATGTTCTGTCCCTGTACTGAAGCTCATGAGTATCTTTAAAAAGAAACAGTTCTAGATAGTGTAAGTTTAAGACTTGGTAAACAGTAACCAAACAAATGTCGTACAATAGACTTTTTTTCATAAAGCGTGTAAGATAGCCAATAGCAGGAGGCCAGGCCTCCTCAGCCACCGCTAACACCATATGGTCTCTGGCACCTCAGCGTCCTGACTGTGAGTGGGATCAGTATGGGGAGGTGACTGTGACAGACCAGCAGGAATGGCATTATGTCATCAAAAAGCTGAAGCTCCAAAATGCCTCAGCTGAGAGCATCAAGTTGCTGGAGAGAAAGCTCAGCTCTTGTCTCAGCTGAAGGACCCAATGCTGTCCCCTAGGAAGAGCCGTGGGAGGGAGGGGACCGTATGTTGAACATCTTCATGGGCTTCTGCAAAGAAGGTGCTCTGTACCAAAAATTCTAAGAGCAGAAGGAGAAGCTTCTGCCTGAGAGTTTTGTGGTGGGCTTCCCTGGTGGCTCAGATGGTAAAGAATCTGCCTGCAACGCAGGAGACCCAGATTTGATCCCTGGATCCGAAAGATCCCCTGGAGAAGGGAATGGCAACCCACTCCAGTATTCTTGCCTGGAGAATCCCATGGACAGAGGAGCCTGGTGGACTATACTCCATGGGGTCACAAAGAGTTGGANTAAAGAATCTGCCTGCAACGCAGGAGACCCAGATTTGATCCCTGGATCCGAAAGATCCCCTGGAGAAGGGAATGGCAACCCACTCCAGTATTCTTGCCTGGAGAATCCCATGGACAGAGGAGCCTGGTGGACTATACTCCATGGGGTCACAAAGAGTTGGACATGATTGAGTGACAAACACTTTCACTTTCACTTTGGTGGTAGAGTGGTTTGTTCAGATTCTCATGGCCCTGCAGTATTTACATGAAAAATACTTCCTTCATCAAGCTCTGCAAGATCAAAATCTCTTCCTAACAAGAGCAACACATCATCAAAGAGAGTGAATTAGGGATTTGCTGAGTGCTTGAGAACCACCATGGCATGGCTGGAACACTTATTGGCACATGTATGAGCCCTGAATTGTTCTCAAACAAACCCTGAAACCAGAAGTCTGATATTTGGGCTATGAGATGCTGTGTTTATGAAATGGCAATCCTGGAAACATGCTTTCAATGCAAAAGACATGAATTCTTTGGTTTATTGAATTATTGAAGGAGCTGCCACCGATGCTGAAAGATTACAGCCCAGAGTTGATAGAATTGATAAGAACCATGCTGAGCAAAAAACCTGAAGAAAGACCTTTTTGTGAGGAGCATCCCTGAGACAGCCTTACATAAAGCACCAAATATCCCTGTTTTTGGAGGCCACAAAGGAAAAAAAAAACCTGAAATAACATTAAAGAAGGTGACTCTAAATTCAAGCCTATAGCTACAATGCTTTCTGGAAAGATTGAATTAAGTCATGAAGTAGTTCACTCTCAATCACACTCTTCTAAGAGCTCCAAGACATATGTAATGAGTGAAGACAAATGTTTGTTCCAAGAGAAACCCATGGTCATTGACCCCTTGAGACACCCACAAATCCGAAAGACCATGACTACAAACCAGACATAAGACTGCAGAATCACTAGCTGTGGTTTTAGGGTGAATATTAACATCTTACTTAAAGAAAGGTGAAACTCAGTGGACGATAGCTAGTTCAAAAGAATCAACCAAGACACTCAGATGCCTCTAATGTGCTAGAAGGTAAATGTAACATTTCTCAAGTGAAAGACAGTCTGAATAATAGCACTAAATCCAGTGTTCAACCTGAAACCTGAATTCCCACATGATCCTCTGAGAATGTCACTACAGTAATGAATGAGCCAGTGAAGACTCTACAGACCCTAAACAAAGACCAAGTTTTACCAAAGGACTAAAATCAAGTTGCTGGTGAATGTGTTACAGGAAAACAGGATAGAAGCCAACCAGGTTTACAGCCATACAGCTCTAGGTCTGAACCTTCCCTGTCTTGACAGCAGCTGCATAAGGAAAGAGATACTGTTGAGCCCAATGAGGAAAAGAGACAGTTCTAAGAGACCCTCCTCATATTTTGCTTTCTCTTTTCACTGTTGGAAAATTGGATATCACATCAACACAANTTAAAATAGGAACCCATGTTCAAGATCAATATTTTACTGATATTTCTCTCACATCTTCATGACATAAAAAAACCTAGATACCACTAAAATCATTTTTTTCTGATACTCTATATATTTGGTGCTTTATAAGGAGGTTGAATAATAGCTAGAATATTTCAAGTTTTTATTTAGATTGCAAAAAGTTTCCTACATGAAAATAAAAATAACAATTAATACACTGCTGTTTGGTCCAAGAGCTGTGAAAAAGGTTTACAAATAAGATATCTTATAATTCATAGAGCAACCAGTTAATGTTATACAATTATTAGTTCCATACTATAGAGGAAGCAACTGAGTCAAAGGGACAAAGTAAATTTTAAAAAGTCGCAAAGCTAGTAAGTAGTTTTTCAGATGCCATTTAAGTTTCCTTTCATAGCTTCTTTGCTTCACCTATTCCATAGGCCTTTTACTTCCTGGGCCATAAGCACAGAGATCTCCTTTGTGTGAATTCTGACCAAATTCAGATGACTATAGCAACATGATTCTTTTCTTCATGGAACATATACAGAGCTTTTTCCTCTGCCCAAAGTCCTTGTTGACACTGGGGCAAAAGAATCCATGGGATCATTTGGTGCCTACACCTAAGCAGCCTGGTAACGAGAAGAGATTATAACCTTGAAGGTGATTTTTTTGTGTGTGTGTGAATAAACATTTATTATACTTTAGTTAAGTGTTTAAGGTAAGTAAATATAAGTTAAATGAGTATTTGCTCTCAGTTAATTTTCAGTTAACCAGTAAACAACTCTGAAGGTGAATTTTTGACCAACAGGAAATAGCTGAAAGAAGAGAATAAGTTCTTCTCCAGTCCTCTGCCATGCATAACTTGTCCTGAGAAGCAGTCATTGATAAATCTTCTTGGGAGGTACTTCCGTAAGGTCAAGCATTCAATCACACAATATCATGTAGCGGTCACCTTGGAAGAGCACCACTTACCAGCTTTCCCTGTTTCTCTGTCTTACTTCCCTTTGCTGTCACCTTTGCTCCCTAGGATCATACTCTTGAATACAATCTTAACACGTAAGCCTTTGTTTCAGGCTCTGTTTCTAAGAAAATTAGTCTAAAAGAGTTGGTATCAGAAATGGCCCCAGAAAGTGGACCCTTAGGGAAATAAGTTGAAAACTGCATTACTGACCATTCTCATAGCAATAAGAATCCCATTGCTAGTGCTGAGAGGGACTGGTGATTAGCTCAGGAATGCCGTGACATCACGATTACTAAGGCTTTCCCTTGTGGTTAATTGGGATAAGGTGCAGGTGGAAGATAAGACTTTAGGATGTACTGTGGCTGTATTGCTTATATGATATGGGGACAATGATAATTATAGGGACTGTGGATTGGGCTGGCTTTTGTTAATGATATTGGAAGCTTTGAAAGAGAAAATGATAGGCTTAGAACAGCCAGTTGCCAACTTGAGGCACTCTGTGAAAGCCAGAGGGCCTCCATTGCCTCATTTATGCAGACTCTTAATATCTCTGAGCACAGGGCACTCTGCAGAAAGTCAGTCCCCAGATTTAATTTTAAGTGTGACAGAGCTACAAAGGCGACTGAATATGTTGCCTTGAGAGATCGCATCTATTTAGTTCAGGACTTTGGTTGAAAAGCGCGAAATTTTGAGAACTGGATTGGGGCCATTTGTGTGGACTGACCGAGCATCTTAAACTCTGTATTCCCCTGAATAAGGCAGAAACAGTTCTTTTCCTGTGACAGAAGAGAGTGTTTTTTCCCAGCCTGTAGCCCAGGTACCTCATGGAGGCAAATGCCTCCCCCCCTATTGCTTGTGTTCCTCAGGAGCTGTCCCAGCAACATTTATTCTTTCTAGGCTTATTACAAAGCATAAAATTTCAGTATTTCCCCCTGAAGAAAGTTATTTAATTAAAAATTGGAATTGCAGTACCTCATTTATGGGTATAGAGTAGAAACTGGGGAATAATTATGTAGTGGGTGTTTAAAGTGTTAGAGCAGGGTGAAAGAACATAAGGCTCGACAGGCAACTTAGATTGACTTCCCTGGGAAACAGACTCTGAGATGGAGATTTGCATGTGAGGCATTTTCTGAGGACTAGTCTGGGAAGCATCACTTATAAAGGGTGAAGAGAGCAGGGTTGGGTAAAGGGAGAAGCTAACTGCTGTGTTGCAGTTAAAGAAGTGCCACATGTTGCTCTGGAGTTGAGTGATCATCAAAGCTGTCGGGAGTTGAATCAAGGGAAAAGACCTTTGAATTGCTTCACAGACCACTCATTTGATGTGGGCTGACCCCTCGAGGGAGAGGAATTTGTTTGAGGTAACTCCCTGTGGCCGTGGTCAGCTCTCAGAAACAGATGCAGCTGAGAGGCATCAACCAAGACTGCCAAAGCTGGAAAAATCATACCTCAATCCTGAGTGGAGAACTGGGCAGCGCACCAAAGCAAACAATATAGTAAATGAGAATTTATTGAATTTGAAGCACTCACTTGTAAATTGAAAGTCAGTATTCTCTCAAGAAGTAGAGTCAGTCCTCGTAATCTACAGAGACATTTCTTCAAAGCTTGGACACAATGATAACCTACAGAAAATGAGGAGAGGACTTCTGTACTTCCCTGTCAAAATATATGAATATTTAGGAAGTGGTAAAGTTTCGAATACACTTGGATGTGCAACTTAAGGATACACTATCAAACTGCTTTCTCAAAGTATTCTCAGAGACCATTTCCTTCATGGAAGCTGTGTGGAATAGTGTACTGGCAGGGTGTGAAAAACGAACAAACATCCTTAAGATATGTGATGTTCCCTATCCATGTAGGCATGTAGGGTTTGAAGGACAGTGGGAAATATTGCCATGAAACTAGGCTTTCCAGGACACGTAGAAATAATAGGATGCTGGAGTGGAAGAATATAAGTAATAGTGTTTAATAATGAGAAACAGATTTAATTACTCTAGTAGGTAGTATTCCTAGAGTTGAAATCAAGGTGTCTTGAGACACAGGTGTCTGCGATGATGGCAAATAAATCTTGGTATCTTTGAGGAAAGTTAGATGATAAACAGAATAGTGTGTTATGTGAACTATGTAATAAATGAGATAAATAAAATGAGACCTTGTGAACTCGTGTCTTACATCACCATCAAAATGGAGTACTGGGATTCTTCACAAAAACTCTAGATTTAAGTCATCCACAGACCTAGGAGTCATTGATTGAAGGGAAGTCTGCATCTCTTTGAGAATGGACTGTGTAAAAATCTCTGCCAGTTAGTTAGGTAAATATTCCCCATGTCTTTTCAGAAGGGACTTGCTTAATACTAGGAAAACAATATTTGGGCAAGAAGAATGACAGATATTTTAAGGACTATTAGAAAGGATATAAAACAAGATTGATGATAGAGAAACTGAAATATCATGAATGGAGGATCAGGAGCTCAGGTTGTCTGACTGTCTCACAGTTCAATGATTCCAACATGTCTGCACAACTACCCTACAGTTCTATGGCCCCCAAGTGGATAATTAAGTGTGGCATACTAACCTGGAAGAATCCTCACATGGATTTATGCTCTGTGGAGCACAAGCCATTGTAGTTTGAAAAAAGCCAAGAAAAAACCCTCCTGTATCTTGAAGGATATATAAGAAACAATGCTATATTGCAGGAGAAATTACAATGATAAGCACCACCATCAAATACTGAAACAATGCAGGGATACTGGTTTATGTGATATCCCCATTCAGTTCACCTACTGAGCTGCTAAAACAACAACAAAAAAGAGTCAATAGAAAAATGATACCTATTTATAGATAACTATGAAAAATTAGAGATACCAAGGGAACATTTCATGCAAAATGGGCTCAATAAAGGTCAGAAATGTTAGAGACCTAACAGAAGCAGAAGATACTAAGAAGACGTGGCAAGAATACACAGAAGAACTGTACAAAAAAAGATCTTCACTACCCAGATAGTCACGATGGTGTGATCACTCCCCTAGAGGCAGATATCCTGGAATGTGAAGTTAACTGGGCCTTAGGAAGCAGCACTATGAACAAAGCTAGTGGAGGTGATGGAATTCCAGTTGAGCTCTTTCAAATCCTGAAAGATGCTGCTGTGAAAGTGCT
>SJYA01001319.1:444592-659960 GCA_006410615.1 Neotragus moschatus
ACAAAGTAAATTTTAAAAAGTCGCAAAGCTAGTAAGTAGTTTTTCAGATGCCATTTAAGTTTCCTTTCATAGCTTCTTTGCTTCACCTTTTCCATAGGCCTTTTACTTCCTGGGCCATAAGCACAGAGATCTCCTTTGTGTGAATTCTGACCAAATTCAGATGACTATAGCAACATGATTCTTTTCTTCATGGAACATATACAGAGCTTTTTCCTCTGCCCAAAGTCCTTGTTGACACTGGGGCAAAAGAATCCATGGGATCATTTGGTGCCTACACCTAAGCAGCCTGGTAACGAGAAGAGATTATAACCTTGAAGGTGATTTTTTTGTGTGTGTGTGAATAAACATTTATTATACTTTAGTTAAGTGTTTAAGGTAAGTAAATATAAGTTAAATGAGTATTTGCTCTCAGTTAATTTTCAGTTAACCAGTAAACAACTCTGAAGGTGAATTTTTGACCAACAGGAAATAGCTGAAAGAAGAGAATAAGTTCTTCTCCAGTCCTCTGCCATGCATAACTTGTCCTGAGAAGCAGTCATTGATAAATCTTCTTGGGAGGTACTTCCGTAAGGTCAAGCATTCAATCACACAATATCATGTAGCGGTCACCTTGGAAGAGCACCACTTACCAGCTTTCCCTGTTTCTCTGTCTTACTTCCCTTTGCTGTCACCTTTGCTCCCTAGGATCATACTCTTGAATACAATCTTAACACGTAAGCCTTTGTTTCAGGCTCTGTTTCTAAGAAAATTAGTCTAAAAGAGTTGGTATCAGAAATGGCCCCAGAAAGTGGACCCTTAGGGAAATAAGTTGAAAACTGCATTACTGACCATTCTCATAGCAATAAGAATCCCATTGCTAGTGCTGAGAGGGACTGGTGATTAGCTCAGGAATGCCGTGACATCACGATTACTAAGGCTTTCCCTTGTGGTTAATTGGGATAAGGTGCAGGTGGAAGATAAGACTTTAGGATGTACTGTGGCTGTATTGCTTATATGATATGGGGACAATGATAATTATAGGGACTGTGGATTGGGCTGGCTTTTGTTAATGATATTGGAAGCTTTGAAAGAGAAAATGATAGGCTTAGAACAGCCAGTTGCCAACTTGAGGCACTCTGTGAAAGCCAGAGGGCCTCCATTGCCTCATTTATGCAGACTCTTAATATCTCTGAGCACAGGGCACTCTGCAGAAAGTCAGTCCCCAGATTTAATTTTAAGTGTGACAGAGCTACAAAGGCGACTGAATATGTTGCCTTGAGAGATCGCATCTATTTAGTTCAGGACTTTGGTTGAAAAGCGCGAAATTTTGAGAACTGGATTGGGGCCATTTGTGTGGACTGACCGAGCATCTTAAACTCTGTATTCCCCTGAATAAGGCAGAAACAGTTCTTTTCCTGTGACAGAAGAGAGTGTTTTTTCCCAGCCTGTAGCCCAGGTACCTCATGGAGGCAAATGCCTCCCCCCCTATTGCTTGTGTTCCTCAGGAGCTGTCCCAGCAACATTTATTCTTTCTAGGCTTATTACAAAGCATAAAATTTCAGTATTTCCCCCTGAAGAAAGTTATTTAATTAAAAATTGGAATTGCAGTACCTCATTTATGGGTATAGAGTAGAAACTGGGGAATAATTATGTAGTGGGTGTTTAAAGTGTTAGAGCAGGGTGAAAGAACATAAGGCTCGACAGGCAACTTAGATTGACTTCCCTGGGAAACAGACTCTGAGATGGAGATTTGCATGTGAGGCATTTTCTGAGGACTAGTCTGGGAAGCATCACTTATAAAGGGTGAAGAGAGCAGGGTTGGGTAAAGGGAGAAGCTAACTGCTGTGTTGCAGTTAAAGAAGTGCCACATGTTGCTCTGGAGTTGAGTGATCATCAAAGCTGTCGGGAGTTGAATCAAGGGAAAAGACCTTTGAATTGCTTCACAGACCACTCATTTGATGTGGGCTGACCCCTCGAGGGAGAGGAATTTGTTTGAGGTAACTCCCTGTGGCCGTGGTCAGCTCTCAGAAACAGATGCAGCTGAGAGGCATCAACCAAGACTGCCAAAGCTGGAAAAATCATACCTCAATCCTGAGTGGAGAACTGGGCAGCGCACCAAAGCAAACAATATAGTAAATGAGAATTTATTGAATTTGAAGCACTCACTTGTAAATTGAAAGTCAGTATTCTCTCAAGAAGTAGAGTCAGTCCTCGTAATCTACAGAGACATTTCTTCAAAGCTTGGACACAATGATAACCTACAGAAAATGAGGAGAGGACTTCTGTACTTCCCTGTCAAAATATATGAATATTTAGGAAGTGGTAAAGTTTCGAATACACTTGGATGTGCAACTTAAGGATACACTATCAAACTGCTTTCTCAAAGTATTCTCAGAGACCATTTCCTTCATGGAAGCTGTGTGG
This sequence comes from Neotragus moschatus, assembly GCA_006410615.1. Taxonomy (NCBI): domain Eukaryota; kingdom Metazoa; phylum Chordata; class Mammalia; order Artiodactyla; family Bovidae; genus Neotragus; species Neotragus moschatus. Next base: position 446,996 of record SJYA01001319.1, read on the forward strand.
AATAGTGTACTGGCAGGGTGTGAAAAACGAACAAACATCCTTAAGATATGTGATGTTCCCTATCCATGTAGGCATGTAGGGTTTGAAGGACAGTGGGAAATATTGCCATGAAACTAGGCTTTCCAGGACACGTAGAAATAATAGGATGCTGGAGTGGAAGAATATAAGTAATAGTGTTTAATAATGAGAAACAGATTTAATTACTCTAGTAGGTAGTATTCCTAGAGTTGAAATCAAGGTGTCTTGAGACACAGGTGTCTGCGATGATGGCAAATAAATCTTGGTATCTTTGAGGAAAGTTAGATGATAAACAGAATAGTGTGTTATGTGAACTATGTAATAAATGAGATAAATAAAATGAGACCTTGTGAACTCGTGTCTTACATCACCATCAAAATGGAGTACTGGGATTCTTCACAAAAACTCTAGATTTAAGTCATCCACAGACCTAGGAGTCGTTGATTGAAGGGAAGTCTGCATCTCTTTGAGAATGGACTGTGTAAAATCTCTGCCAGTTAGTTAGGTAAATATTCCCCATGTCTTTTCAGAAGGGACTTGCTTAATACTAGGAAAACAATATTTGGGCAAGAAGAATGACAGATATTTTAAGGACTATTAGAAAGGATATAAAACAAGATTGATGATAGAGAAACTGAAATATCATGAATGGAGGATCAGGAGCTCAGGTTGTCTGACTGTCTCACAGTTCAATGATTCCAACATGTCTGCACAACTACCCTACAGTTCTATGGCCCCCAAGTGGATAATTAAGTGTGGCATACTAACCTGGAAGAATCCTCACATGGATTTATGCTCTGTGGAGCACAAGCCATTGTAGTTTGAAAAAAGCCAAGAAAAAACCCTCCTGTATCTTGAAGGATATATAAGAAACAATGCTATATTGCAGGAGAAATTACAATGATAAGCACCACCATCAAATACTGAAACAATGCAGGGATACTGGTTTATGTGATATCCCCATTCAGTTCACCTACTGAGCTGCTAAAACAACAACAAAAAAGAGTCAATAGAAAAATGATACCTATTTATAGATAACTATGAAAAATTAGAGATACCAAGGGAACATTTCATGCAAAATGGGCTCAATAAAGGTCAGAAATGTTAGAGACCTAACAGAAGCAGAAGATACTAAGAAGACGTGGCAAGAATACACAGAAGAACTGTACAAAAAAAGATCTTCACTACCCAGATAGTCACGATGGTGTGATCACTCCCCTAGAGGCAGACATCCTGGAATGTGAAGTTAACTGGGCCTTAGGAAGCAGCACTATGAACAAAGCTAGTGGAGGTGATGGAATTCCAGTTGAGCTCTTTCAAATCCTGAAAGATGCTGCTGTGAAAGTGCTACACACAACACATCAGCAAATTTGGAAAACTCAGCAGTGGCCACAAGACTGGAAAAGGTCAGTTTTCTTTAAAATCCCAAAGAAAGGCAATGCCAAAAAATGCTCAAACTACTGCACACAATTGTACTCATTCGATGGTGCCCCACTCCAGTACTCTTGCCTGGAGAATCCCACGGATGGAGGAGCCTGGTGGGCTGCAGTCCATGGGGTCGCTAAGAGTCGGACACGACTGATTGACTTCACTTTCACTTTTCACTTTCATGCATTGGAGAAGGAAATGGCAATCCACTCCAGTGTTCTTGTCTGGAAAATTCCAGGGACATGGGAGCCTGGTGGGCTACCATCTATTGGGTTTCAGAGTCAGACATGACTGAAGCGACTTAGCAGCAGCAGCAGCACACACTAGTAAAGTGATGCTTAAAATTCTCCAAGCCAGGCTTCAGCAATACGTGAACCATGAACTTCCAGATGTTCAAGCTGGTTTTAGAAAAGGCAGAAGAACCAGCAATCAAATAGCTGACATTGTCTGGATCATCGGAAAAGCAAGAGAGTTCCAGAAAATCATTTATTTCTGCTTTATCAACTATGCCAAAGCCTTTGACTGTGTGGACCACAATAAACTGTGGAAAATTCTGAAAGAGATGGGAATACCAGACTACCTGACCTGCCTCTTGAGAAACCTATATGTAGGTCAGGAAGCAACAGTTAGAACTGGACATGAAACAAGAGACTGGTTCCAATTAGGAAAAGGAGTACATCAAGGCTATATATTGTCACCCTGCTTATTTAACTTCTATGCAGAGTACATCATGAGAAACGTTGGGCTAGACGAAGCACAAGCTGGAATCAATATTGCTGGGAGAAATATCAATAACCTCAGATATGCAGAGGACACCACCCTTATGGCAGAAAGTGAAGAACTAAAGAGCCTCTTGATGAAAGTGAAAGAGGAGAGTTAAAAAGTTGGCTTAAAGCTCAGCAATCAGAAAACCAAAATCATGGCATCCGTTCCCATCACTTCATGGCAAATAGATGGGGAAACAGTGGGAAAAGTGGCTGACTTTATTTTCTGGGCTCCAAAATCACTGTAGATAGAAAATTAAATGCCATGAAATTAAAAGACGCTTTTTCCTTAGAAGGAAGGTTATGACCAACCTAGACAGCATATTAAAAAGCAGAGACATTACTTTGTCAACAAAGGTCAGTCTGGTCAAGGCTATGTTTTTTCCAGTGGTCATGTATGGATGTGAGAGTTGGACTGTGAAGAAAGCTGAGCACTGAAGAATTGATGCTTTTGAACTGTGTTGTTAGAGAAGACTCTTGAGAGTCCCTTGGACTGCAAGGAGATCCAACCAGTCCATCCAAAAGGAGATCAGTCCTGGGTGTTCACTGGAAGGACTGATGTTGAAGCTGAAACTCCAGTACTTTGGCCACCGGATGTGAAGAACTGACTCATTGGAAAAGCCCCTGATGCTGGGAAAGATTGAGGGCAGGAGGAGAAGGGGACGACAGAGGATAAGATGCTTGGATGGTATCACCGACTCCATGGACATGGGTTTGGGTGGGCTCCAAAAGCTGGTGATGGAAAGGGAAGCCTGGCATCCTGCAGTTCAAGGGGTCACAGTGAGTCGTCCACAACTGAGTGACTGAACTGAACTGAACTGATGGACTGACTATGTTAGATTTACCCAGTATGCATCCCCAACTGAAACTACTGTGATGTGATATTTTTAGTGATGTAATACCATACACTTGTCACACAGGAAGTTGTTTGGAAATTGCATTCTCCTTGATTTCTGACAATTAGAAGAAGCAAAAGCAGTTTGTCATCACATAGTAGGGGCAGTGGTATACACTCACTGATTGCCCCAAGAGTGTGTTAATGCTCATGCTCATGTTCATGATACACTCTGCAGAAAACTGATCCTCTTGCTATTCTGCAGAGCATCATACTGGTCTACTATAATGATGTATCAAGCTGATTGAACTCAATGATATGGAACTAACAAGTGTTCTATACACCCTAGGAAGACTCCAGAATGCCAGAGGTTGAAAGAAAACTTGTTGAAGATTATAACAGGAGCTTGCCATGGTGCCATCTGCATATCTGAAGTTGCTGATATTTCTTTCAATAATCTTAATTCCAGCTTGACCTTCATCCAGCCTGGCATTTCACATTATGTACTCTGCAGATAAGTTAAATAATCAGGGTAACAATATACAGTCTTGACATACTCCTTTCCCAATTTGAAATGAGTCTGTTCCGTGTCTGGTTCTAACTATTGTTTCTTGACATGAATACAGGTTTCTCAGGAAGCAGGGAAGGTGGTCTGGTATTCCTATCTCTAAGTTTTCCATAGGTTGTTGTGATCCACACAGTCAAAAGGTTTAACAGAGTCAATAAAGCAGAAGTTGATGTGTTTTTCTGGAGTTCTCTTGCTTTTTCTATGATCCAGTGATTGTTGTCAGTTTGCTCTCTGGTTCCTCTGCCTTTTCTAAATCTAGCTTGTACATCTGAAAGTTCTTGGTTCATGTACTGTTGAAGCCTAGGTGGAAGGATTTTGAGCATTATCTTGCTAGTATGTGAAAGGAAAGCAATTCTCTGATAGTTTGAACATTCTTTGGAATTGCCCTTCTTTGGGGTTGGAATGAAAACTGACATTTTCCAGTCTTGTGGAAACTGCTGAGTTTTCTAAATTTGCTAACATATAGAAGGCAGCACTTTTCAGCATCATCTTTTAGGATTTGAAGCTCGGCTGGAATTCCATCACCTCTATTAGCTTTGTTCATAGTCATGCTTCCAAGGCTGATTTGACTTCACACTCCAGGACATCTGGCTCTAGGTGAATGACCATACCGTCATGGTCTTCCAGGTCATTAAGATCTTTTCTGTACAGTTCTTCTGTATATTCTCACTGTCTCTTCATAATATCTTCTGCTCCTGGGGTCCATACTGTTTCTGTCATTTATTGTGCCCATCTTTGCATGAAATGTTCCCTTTGTATAATTTTCTTGAAGAGATCTCTAGTCTTTCCCATACTATTGTTTTGAATAGAATATTGTTATGACTCTGAAAAAATGATGTTTTTGGTAGGGCTACAAGTGAGAAAGTATTCTGTAGTGAATGAAGACTCTGGTGCATCTTGTTTTGACTCAGAGATGTCAGAGTGCTAAATGTATCTGGCATATTTAGGATGTTACATTGAGTCACTGACATGCCCCAGTGGGAAAATTAACATGTAGATTCCTATATTGTAGAACAAGGTCAAGATTTCCACAACTGAGAAATTCACTATCATTTAAAACATTAATTCCCAATATATTACTAGGCCGTAACAGCAAGGTGTTCTGACTATTGCACACCAAATGCTTATGTAACAATATTTATCCTAACTTGGGTATTATTAGACAGGCTCAGTTGTAAGTTTGAGTGTGTAAAGTTGTAACCCATTGTATGATGGACTTGGTATATGAGATCTGAGCTGAACGGATGTAGAAATCATGAGAATATTAGAACTGATGGCCAGAAATCCCTTGCCTTTGCTATCATCTTACCTCTATTTCATTCACATTTCTCCCTCAGGGTTAGGGTTAGCCTTCTGGTAGTATTTCCTGTGAACAACTGATGTAGAATAAATATAAAATCAGGCATGCTTCACAGATAAATTGACTTGAAGGAAATGTCCTTAAGTGAGAATCTGTGACTAGCTGGACTTACATGTCACAACTATGGAGGTACCATGTTGTATTAAGTACCTGGATATTGGGGTGAGAATTAGTAGATCTGAGAACTGATCAGTCAGATAGATACTTCTTACATGTTATTGCAGATCATCTCAACCTCATTATCTCTGGAACCGTTGGCTGTTCCAGACTAAGCCGTTATTGTGATAACCTATTCTGTGTAGATTCTGAAAAGAATCATGAGGTACAATCCAACAGTGGCTCATTTTATAGATGTTCTGAAAACCATTGATCTCCTATTTCAGAGCTCTTCTACTCCCTTATGAGTGAGATACTGTTGGTCTGTTCAGGGCCTCCATGCAAGCAACCCAGAAATGAAAGCTAAATCACAGTCCAGGAGGTGAAACTTAATCATTAAAAGATTACAGCCAAAGTTAAAATTTCAAATTCCAGAAATAAGTGTCTTGAGAAAAGTTGGTTTATCTTTTGGAAGTTTATCTCATGAGTTTGAAGACCAGCTTAGTAACATATTCTTATATTTACTCTCTCTCTCTTTTTTGACTCATTCTGTTTTCCTATTACTTCTGTTTTTCAGTAAAATAGACATGCTGAAATCTTTGCTTCAAGCTGTGCTTTCTAGGTAACCCAGACTAAGATAGGAAAGATGGGGGTTGAGCACAGGAAATGAAACCTTTAACCTGCTCTTAGCCATGACTATCCATGAATACTTCAAGTGCCAACAACCTCCCCTTCATTTGTCCCTGTGTTTAAGCAATCTAAATAAATATTCTACTGTTTTCCTTATTATGTTATTTATATATATATATATATATATATATATATTCTCAAGAATCTTTATGTCTTTGAGACTTAGATACTGCAGTCTTTAAGATCAGCCTGTCATCTGCTGATTAAATGCTACTCATCAATTCTCTGAGGTAATTTTGTTGTGTACAATATAGCCCTTTAAGAAGTAAAATGAAACCACCATATATATTCTACTTCAGATTAATTGCAACTATAGCACCTCAGCAAAACATGTAAACTTAGTTCATTGTCAGTAGTAGTAATAACATAAAAATATCCTTTAGGATGTTAAAATATTTGTAAAATATTTTTTTAATAAACATAGTTTCTAAACCTTTAGAAGAGAAAGAAGAGGAAAGCTAATACAAGAAAAACTTAATGTGTACATAACCTTAAGTTAATCATATCAATGGCCAATAGGGAAAAAAGTGAGCTGTCTTAAAACATCTTTTAATAAAATACATTAATGAAGGACATATAAAAATGAGCATCTGTTATAACACCAATCATTTCTCACATGTTTATTTTGTAAGTTTGTACCAAACCAAGTGCTAAAATTATTTTTGGTACATTAGAATAAAAATACATGCACCCACATAAACACACAGAGAAAGATAATAAAAGACAAAAGCCCAGCAGTTAGTTCTAAGCTTCCTAGTGATCAGGACAAAATAGAAAAATACATTTCTTGTCTACTGTCAAAAAAGCTAACAGAAAAGAGAAAATCTATTACTTTTCTTCTGCATACCATGTGCTTATTACAGAACGTGTGTGTGTGTGTATTAGTCGTTCAGTCATGTCCAACTCTTTGTGATCCTATGGACTGTAGCCCACCAGGTTCCTCTGTCCACGGGATTGTCCAGGCAAGGATACTGGATTAGGTAACCATTTCATTCTCCTGAGGATTTTCCTGACCCAGGGATTCAACCAGTGTCTCCTGCAATGCATGTAAATTCTTTACCACTGAGCCACCAGGGAAGCCCACAGTCAAAATTATCAAAAGATTTTCTTTACTCTAGCTTAAATCATTATTACTTAAAATGTATGTCCTGTTGCTGGCAGTGACCTCTGGTGTCAAGTTTTACAGAATACATAGAAGATCAACAGAGGACTGCAGAAGAGGAAAGTGATCAGTTCTGTTTCTATATTCTTTGATTCTCTTTCTATGATTTTTTATTTGCTTATTTAATTTTCTTAGAGAGAATGAGAATGTTTTCTTCTTTGAATGGACTCAGCAGTAAGTGTAGCTTACACTTACTCAGTAGTAAGTGTAGCTTGTTCTTTTTGGCCAGGTAAATATTGACTTAAACCTTCAGATGTTTAATAGTTAGGAGACCTTTTTCATGTCATTTTTTTTCCTCTCTGTGCCTCAACATTTTTGAGTATAAAAGTAAAATAAGACTATCTATTTAAGTATAAACACATATCAAGTATATTGCTTTGCCTCACTCTCCTTGTAATTCCAAGATCTATGACAACTCACACAAAGTCCCCTGCTCAGAAATCAAGGTCACTGCCACCTCATTAGAATATTAGAACTTGTATTAGAATGTATAGGAGATTAACAAGTAGGTGAAGGAGAAATAAAATATTTTTGGATCAATGAGTAATAGTTTCAAAAGTACTACCAGTTATTCTTTTTAAGATTTTCAATGTTTAATAGTGCTGAAAACAACCAGAAATTATTATTCTAGATTACTCTTCTTGCAGTGATTTATTGCAAGACAGATTCAGGTACAGGGTGATCCACTGTTCTTTAACCTCTTCTGTATCCATATGTCTATTAATTGGAACTAGAATTTTGACCACATATTGCATTATGATGAAGTTCTGTGTGACATGAGAATCATCTCTAATATTGCATTTGCATGATTTGTAGGCCAGATTTCAGACGTATTTGCTTCTTTTCTATACAATACTACTTTTTCTTCCTTACGTTTTTGTGCTTTCCTTTCTAAGAATTTGAGAAAAATTTGCTGATCACTAATGCCTACTACAGTACAGTAGAAAAGAGTACAGAATAGAAATCAGACAAAGCTGTGTCCAAATCCCAGTTGCAGCACACACTAACTCTCAGAGCTGGACAAATTACATAACACCTATAAACCTACAGTTTTTTACTACTCCAGTGAGACTGACAGTAGCTGCCATGCTTGGTCATTATAACCCTGAGATATAAAGCATCTGACACATAGTAAGTACTCAACAACCAATAGTGCCATTATTAAATGATTCTAAATGGTAATGAATAAATCAATAAATGATGCAAGCATTGTGCATCTTATTTGATCATTATTCTTTTTTTTTCTCCTCCATTCACCATAAATGACCTATTTCTAAAGAAAATAAAGTATCATTAGTAACCAGGATACAATTTTACACCACTGATTTCTTCCTTGCTTATTCTTTTGTATACACAACACATTGATTTGACTTTGTACTAACCTACAGTGCTCTCTTTCTCTACTTTTCCACACATGCATTTTAAATCTTGGGAAGCTAAAGGAAATTTTAAAAAGTTAAAAAGAAAGCCATGAAGTGGAGATAACTGAGTAAAGACCTAATACAAGGGGTTTAGCTCATTTGAAAGTGTAGTTATCTAATAACCAAGACATATATATTCCATTTCATACTTTAAATTTTATTAATTTCTATCTACTTTCTCTACGGTAATTTCTACAAGAAAAAGCTTTGTAATTCAATTAATACATGAGAAGAACAATGAGCAAAGTAGATTAAAGAAATAAGGCAGTTGTTATTTTATCAGATTTCTCTACTTGATTATAATCTGAGTTTCATTAAACTGAGTTGTGTGATGGATTTGGAAAATATTTTTTTTAATCTAATAGATTATTATAGGATGTTTGGTTTAATTGCTTCTAGATTATGCCAAACCTAACAAAGCTTGCTTTTTTTCTTAACTGATTTTACTACAAGCAATTGTGCTCTTAAAAACATGACCAAGACAATAGCCATTATAAAACATTTTAAAAGACACCAAGGCATTACTTTCAACAGTTAGAAGATGTTCCTCTTCCTATTTCCATTAACCTTGTTTCCATTACTTTTCTGTACATTAATAAACATTTTCTGAACGTCAATATATTATCATCCTGCCTTACCACATTTTGGTAATTTTCTAAAGCTGAGGTTTTATCTTTTAGGCACAAGGGGATGAAAGTCATAGTACTTTTTTTAAATTGTTACTTTTCTTTGTTATTAGATAATATTTCAAGTATGATTGATAGTGAGTTATTTTATTATTTAACATTTTAATTATGCTAGTGTATGGCCACCTTCTAGAATTTCAAAGTACAAGAGTAACTTTTACGTGACCACTGACATTAGACAAACAGAAGAATTTAAAATCGTATTAAATTTTATATATATAATCCTTAAATTCTTATATTTTATATTAACTTTTACTAGTTATACTGCAAAACAGTAATTCTAGCAACTGTCTTGAACTCTCATAGAAAGAAGCTAGAATTTATGAGAGCATTACTATTTCTCATTGAAGATCCCTTTAGATGGCAATCAGTATCGGTATTCAGAATTCTGGCTTGTTTGGGAGAGTTTGCAGAGAGAATTCCAATAGCTGAATTTTGCTTTTAGCTTCTTCCAGGAATTAGATTCTGAGAATTGTAGAAAAGATTTAAGTAAGGATATAGTATAAATCCTTTGATCTGAAACTAATGCTTACTGTCAATGGTTCAATTGAAGATTTACCTAATTTACAGTATTAGAAAATATCTGGGTAACTTGGATTTTTGGTTGAATAGTCACTAATTGAGATTCCTTGCCAGAGAATGAGACAACTTTATGAAAAAGTGAAATACATGTTTTATATTCTTATGGGTTTATTTTCAACATCTAGCTGTAACGTCAGTCTTTAATATCATTCTCTCTGTGTTAATAAATGTGAATTCATCTCATAAGGCCTCATATATTATTTAAATGTTTTATGTTCCTTTGATAATATACTATCTGAAGTCTAAAATAGACATCTAACTTGATTTTTAAATGTAAATTTTTGAACATAAAGAAAGTGGAGGTAAATGTCATGAGTTTTTAAGAACTTTTAAAATTATACATCTTCAAGATTATAATTGTTCAGTTTAATGTAATAAAATGGTGAGGTGCTGATTTTTTTTTTCCTAAACACTACAGAAAATAATTAAGTCATGACATCCAGGTTTAACGACTCTTCTCCTAAATATTCATCTGTACATATTATCCATGTAAAGTTATGGTTATTTTTAGAAATTTCAAATATTTCTAGTAAGAAATATTCAGAATTTGAGATGCTTAACTTCTACTAATGCTCTGGGCAGTCTCATGTATTCTAGCAAGATCACACAAGAATCCTTGGCACAGATACTTCTGAACTCCACAATTGTGTTTGGACTGGTGTGTCATGAAGGAACCCAACATTTTAGGCTATAAAGGATAAAATATCACTTCAACATTTCCATCACTCTTCTTTAACATTATATATTAATTTTCTTTATTTTTGTCTGTGCTGGGTCTTCATTGCTGCTTGCACTTGTCTCTAGTTGTGGCAAGCAGGGACTATTCTGTAGCTGCAATGTGCAGGCTTCTCATTCGCAGTGGCTTCTCATACTGTGGAGCATGGATTCTGGAGCATGCAGACTTTAGTAGTTGTGGCTTACAGACTCCTCAGTAGTTGCACTTCCCAGACTCTAGAGTGTGGGCTCAGTAGTTACTGCACACAGGTTTAGTTGTGCTGTGGCATGTGGCATTTTCCCCGACCTGGGATTGAACCCATATTTCCTTCATTGGCAGACAGATTCTTTACCAGTGAGTCACCAGGGAAGCCCTCCTTAACATTATTGAGCCTCAGGTTCCTCATCTGTAACAGTGCAGGCATAGACACCCACCTTTTACATTGTAAGCAGATGCTCTCTTACGTATATGTTAATCAGGATAGGCTAGGTTATGACAATAAGAGTCAATCCCAGAATTCTAGGACCTTATAGCAACGAGATATATTTTTCCTTCATGTTATATGTCTATTGTCAACTGGCTGAGGGCTCCATTTTTATAAGGCATACAGAATAACAAGAGAGTTCCCACTACTGCAGAGCAGCTAGAGACTTCATTGCATGTTGTCCTCAATCAGAGAAACAAGTCTGTGGAGACTTCATCAACTCAAATATTGCTAGTAGCTGTGTCAGAAGGAAAGAGAAGGCAATAAATCACACTTTGACTTCTAAAGACTTTTTCTTACATTATTTTGACAACAGTAAGTGATAATATTGTTGTTGTTCAGTTGCTAATTTGTGTTCAACTCTTTGAAACCCCATGAAATACAGAACACCAGGTTTGCCTGTCCTTCACTGTCTCCTGGAATTTGCTCAAACTCATGTTCATCAAGTCATATAATTTGTCTAAATACAAGGGGGGGGATGCATTTCTAACATCTGATGAGATGGAAATTTATACTTAGTGAAAAGCTAATGATCTAAAGATTATATGTAAAATTTGTAGTTTAATGATAACCCATAGTAAGTGCTACTATCTTAGCTATTGTGAAAGGCTTTTACTCATTTATTCAACTAAATATCATTGAAAATGTACTTATTCTAAGTACTGAGTTAGACATTAGGAATATTTGCAACCATAAAATAAAATTTCAGAACTTGAGGAAACTATTTTCCAGTGTATGTGTGTGTGTGTGTGGGGGGGAGTTGCTATCTTACTTTACCTCTCTTTCCAAATCATTTCATCCCAACTTTTTATTCCCCATGATCTATTTACAACTTCACCTGCAAAGACTGTACCTCAGTTAGGCTCTTTTCTCCAACACTGATCATTTTTTCCATATAACTTGAATTGAATTCCCATTTGAGATACTAATGTTTGTGTCTAACCCTACTTTATTTCATTAATCTTTAATTTTCCTATATCTTAGCTATTAACCCTCACAGAGTCACTTTAGGGACTTGCCAACAAACAGCCCCTCCAGCAAGTGTGATGCCATTTCCACCCCCATCAAAATCTCATTTCACATATAACAGTTGCTCAAAGAGCAATATAACATTAATATAATATTAGTCTACTACTTTTTTTTTCTAACTCTCCCCACTCTCTGGGTCCACTTAACCTAATTTCAAGCTTACTTCACTGCTTCAATCACTTTAATGTTTTCCTTTTATTAATATTCTGATGTATTTCAATGTTTTACTGAATTGTCACTGAGTGTTCAATTTTGAATCATCCTCACATAATAGTTTCCCACTCTAGTTCCTGGACCAATGAGCACTTTTAGAGAAAATTACAAAATGAGCAAATATGACCTAATGTAAATACATGTTTACTGGTCAGTCTGGCTTAGAGCCTAGTGATCTTATCTAATTATTTTTTTACAAAGAAAAATTAATGAATTGCCATGAATTTACATTTTTTCCTTTTGCATGTATTTGTATGTCATTTCTCTTCTCCCTCCTTTTTTATATCATTCTATAAATCTTAAAGATGTATGCATTTGAATGCAGAATTCCAAAGAATAGCATGGAGAGATAAAGTCTTCCTCATTGATCAGCACAAAGAAATAGAGGAAAACAATAGAAGGGGAAAGACTAGAGATCTCTGCAAGGATTCTTCAATATCCTCAAATCAATCAATGTAATACATCACATTAACAAACTGAAAAATAAGAACCATATGATTATCTCAATAGATGCAGAGAAAGCCTTTGACAAAATTCAACATACATTTATCATAAAAAAAAAAACCTCCAGAAAGCAGGAATAGAAGGAACACACCTCAACATAATAAAAGCTATATATGACAAACCCTCAGCAAACAGTATCCTCAATGGTGAAAAAATTGAAAGCATTTCCCCTAAAGTCAGGAACAAGACAAAGGTGCCCAACCTCACCACTACTATTCAACATAGCTTTGGAAGTTTTGGCCATAGCAGTCAGAGTAGAAAAAGAAATAAAAGGAATCCAGATTGGAAAAGAAGAAGTAAAACTCTCACTGTTTGCAGATGACACTATCTTCTACATAGAAAACCCTAAAGATTCCACCAGAAAATTACTAGAGATAATCAATGAATACAGTAAAGCTGCAGGATATAAAATTAACACTAAGAAATCCCTTGCATTCCTATACACTAACAATGAGAAAATAGAAAGAGAAATTAAGGAAACAATTCCATTCACCATTTCAATGAAAAGAATAAAATACTTAGAAATATATTTACCTAAAGAAACAAAAGACCTATATATAGAAAACTATAAAACACTGGTGAAAGAAATCAAAGAGGACACAAATAGATGGAGAAATATAACATGTTCATGGATCAGAAGAATCAATATATTGAAAATGAGTATACTACCCAAAGCAAACTATAGATTCAATGCAATTCCTATCAAGCTACCAATGGTATTTTTCAGAGAACTAGAATAAATAATTTCACAGTTTTTATGGAAATACAAAAAACCTCGAATAGCCAAAGCAATCTTAAGAAAGAAGAATGGAACTGCAGGAATCAATCTGCCTGGGTTCAGCCTCTACTACAAAGCCACAGTCAACAAGACAGCGTGATACTGGCACAAATACAGAAATATAGGTCAATAGAACAAAATAGAAAGCCCAGAGATAAATCCATGCACCTATGCACACCTTATGTTTGACAAAGGAGGCAAAAATATACAATGGAGTAAAGACAATCTCTTTAACAAATGGTGCTGGAAAAACTGGTCAGCCACTTGTAAAAGAATGAAACTGGAACACTTTCTAACACCATACACAAAAATAAACTTAAAATGTATTAAAGATCTTAAATGTAAGACCAGAAACTATAAAACTCCTAGAAGAAAACATAAGCAAAACACTCTCCGACATAAATCACAGAAGGATCCTGTATGACCCATCTCCCAGAATATTGGAAATAAAAGCAAAAATAAACAAATGGGACTTAATTAAAATTAAAAGCTTCTGCACAACAAAGGAAACTATAAGCAAGGTGAAAAGACAGCCTTCAAATTGGGAGAAAATAATAGCAAATGAACCATCAGACAAAGAATTAATCTCAAAAATACACAAGCAACTCATGCAGCTCTTCCAGAAAAATAAACAACCAAATCAAAAAATGGGCCAAAGAACTAAGACATTTCTCCAAAGAAGACATATGGATGGCTAACAAACACATGAAAAGATGTTCAACATCACTCATTGTCAGAGAAATGCAAGTCAAAACCACAATGAGATATCATTTCACACCAGTCAGAATGTCTGCTATCCAAAAGTCTACAAGCAATAAATGCCGGAGAGGGTGTGGAGAAAAGGGAACCCTCTTACACTGTTGGTAGGAATGCAAACTAGTACAGCCACTATGGAGAACAGTTTGGAGATTTCTTAAAACACTGGAAATAGAACTACCATATGACCCAGCAATCCCACTGCTGGGCATAAATACTGAAGAAACCAGAATCGAAAGAGACACGTGTACCCCAATATTCATTGCAGCATGGTTTATAATAGCCAGGACATGGAAGAAACCTAGATATCCATCACTAGATAAATGGTTAAGAAAGCTGTGGTACATATACACAATGAAATATTACTCAGCCATTAAAAAGAATACATTTGAATCAGTTCTAATGAGGTGGAGGAAATTGGAGTCTATTATACAGGGTTTTCCTGGTGGCTCAGAGGATAAAGCATCTGCCTGCAATACGGGAGATCCAGGTTTGGTCCCTGAATCTGGAAGACCCCTGGAGAAGGAAATGGCAACCCACTCCAATACTCTGTCTGGAAAATTCATGGATTGAGGAGCCTGGTGGGCCACAGTCCACAGGGTCACAAAGAGTCAGACACGACTGAGTGACTTCACTTTCGCTTTTATACAGATGAAGTAAGCCAGAAAGAAAAACACCAATACAATATACTAATGAATATTGCCAACATCCACTGGATCATCGAAAAAGTGAGAGAGCTCCAGAAAAATATCTATTTCTGCTTTATTGAGTACACCAAAGCCCTTGACTTTCGGAACATGATAAACTGTTGAAAATTCTGAAAGAGATGGGAATACCAGACCACCTGACCTGCCTTGTGAGAAATGTATATGCAGGTCAGGAAGCAGCAGTTAGAACTGGACATGGAACAACAGACTGGTTCCAAATAGGAAAAGGAGTATGTCAAGGCTGTATATTGTCACCCTGCCTGCTTATTGAACTTATATGCAGAGTACATCATGAGAAACGCTGGGCTGGTAGAAGCACAAGCTGGAATCAAGATTGCCTGGAGAAATATCAATAACCTCAGGCACGCAGATGACACCACCCTTGTGGCAGAAAATGAAGAGGAACTAAAAAGCCTCTTGATCAAAGTGAAAGAGACGAGTGAAAACATTGGCTTAAAGCTCAACATTCAGAAAACTAAGATCATGGCATCTGGTCCCATCACTTCATGGCAAATAGATGGGGAAACAGTGGAAACAATGGCAGACTCTATTTTTTTGGGCTCCAAAATCACTGCAGATGGTGACTGCAGCCATGAAATTAAAAGACGCTTGCTCATTGGAAGGAAAGTTATGACCAAACTAGATAGCATTGAAAAGCAGCGATATTACCTTGCCAAAAAAGGTCCATCTAGTTAAGGCTATGGTTTTTCCAGTAGTCATGTATGGATGTGAGAGTTGGACTGTGAAGAAAGCTGAGTGCTGAAGAATTGATGCTTTGAACTGTGGTGGTGGAGAAGACTCTTGAGAGTCCCTTGGACTGAAAGGAGATCCAACCAGTCCATCCTAAAGGAGATCAGTCCTGGGTGTTTATTGGAAGAACTGATTCTGAAGCTGAAACTCCAATACTTTGGCCACCCCATGTGAAGAGTTTACACATTGGAAAAGACTCTGATGCTGGAATGAATTGGGAGCAGGAGGAGAAGGGGACAACAGAGAATGAGATGGCTTGATGGCATCACAAACTCAATGGACATGAGTTTGATTAACTCCAGTAGTTGGTGATGGACTGGGAGGCCTGGCATGCAGTGATTCATGGAGTCACAAACAGTCAGACACGACTGAACTACTGAACTGAACTGAGTGCATATATATGGAATTTATAAAGAAGGTAACGATAATCCTATATACGAGACAGCAAACGAGACACAGATATACTGAACAGTATTTTGGACTCTGTGGGAGAGGTTGAGAGTGGGATGATATGGAAGAATGGCATTGAAACATGTAAAATATCATATGTGAAAGGAACCACCAGTCCAGTTTTGATCCATGATACAGGGTGCTCAGGGCTGGTGCACTGGGATGACCCAGAGGGATGGGATGGAAAGGGAGGTGGAATGGAGGTTCAGGATGAGGAACACATGTACACTCATGGTGGATTCAAGTCACTATATGACAAAGCCAATACAATATTGCAAAGTAAAATTAATTAATTAATTAATCTTAAAAAAAAGAAATAAAATGAGAGATACCAAGGGAACAGTTCATGCAGACAGGCTCAATAAAGGACAGAAATGGTATGGAAATAACAGAAACAGAAGATATTGAAAAGAAGTGGCAAGAATACACAAAGGAACTATACAAAAAGATCTTCATCACCCAGATAATCATGATGGTGTGATCACTCACCTAGAGCCAGACATCCTGGAATGTGAAGTCAAGTGGGCCTTTGTAAGTATTGCTATGAACAAGGCTAGTGGAGGTGATGGAATTCCAGTTGAGCTATTTCAAATCCTAAAAGATGATGCCATGAAAGGGCTGTACTCAATATGCCAGCAAATTTGGAAAACTCAGCAGTGGCCACAGAACTGGAAAAGGTCAGTTTTCATTCCAGTCCCAAAGAAAGGCAATGCCAAAGAATGCTCAAGCTACTGCATAATTGCACTCATCTCACACACTAGTAAAGTAATGCTCAAAATTCTCAGTCAGGCTTCAACAATACATGAACCGTGAACTTTCTGATGTTCAAGCTAGTTTTAGAAAAGGCAGAGGAACCAGAGATCAAATTGCCAATATCTGCCAACATCAAAAAAGCAAAAGAGTTACAGAAAAACATCAATTTCTGCTTTATTGACTATGCCAAAGCCTTCGACTGTGTGGATCAAAACAAACTGTGGAAAATTCTGAAAGAGATGGGAATACCAGACCACCTTACTTGCCTCCTGATAAATCTGTATGAAGGTCAGGAAGCAACAGTTAGAACTGGACTTGTAACAATAGACTGGTTCCAAATCGGCAAAGGAGTATGTCAAGGCTGCATATTGTCAACCTGCTTATTTAACTTATATACAGAGTACATCATGAGAAGTGATGGGCTGGATTAAGCACAAGCTGGAATAACAATTGCCGGGAGAAATATCAATAACCTCAGATATGCAGATGATACCACCCTTATGGCAGAAAGTGAAGAGGAACTAAAGTGCTTCTTGATGAAAGTGAAAGAGAAGACTGAAAATTTGGCTTAAAGCTCAACATTCAGAAAACTAAGATCATGGCACCCGGTCCCATCACTTCATGGCAAATAGATGGGGAAACAATGGAAACAGTGGCAGACTATTTTGGGGGGCTCCAAAATCACTGCAGTTGGTTACTGAAGCCATGAAATTAAAAGACACTTTCTCCTTGTAAGGAAAGTTAAAACCAACGTAGACAGCATATTAACTAGCAGAGCCTTTACTTTGCAAACAAACGTCCATCTAGTCAAGGCTATGATTTTTCCAGTAGTCATGTATAAATGTGAGAATTGGACTCCAAAGAAAGCTGAGCACCAAAGAACTGATCCTTTTGAACTGTGGTGTTGGAGAAGACTCTTGAGAGTCCCTTGGACTGCTGGAGATCCAACCAGTCCATCGTAAAGAAAATCAGTCCTGAATATTCTTTGGAGTGACAGATGTTGAAGCTGAAATTCCAGTACTTTTGCCACCTGATGAGAAGAGCTGACTCATTGGAAAAGACCCTAATGCTGGGAAAGATTGAAGGTGGGAGGAGAAGCGGATGGCAGAGGATGAGAAGGTTGGATGGTATCACCAACTCATTGGGCATGAGTTTGAGTAAACTCCAGGACTGGTGATGGACAGGAAGGCCTGGTGTGCTGCAGTCCATGGGGTAACAAAGAATCAGACATGACTGAGCGACTGAACTGAACTGAACTGATAAATCTTTTCTAATTCATTGAAAATGCTCGAATTCTTATCATTAAATGTAACTCTACTGCTTCCCACTGCCTATCATGTCAATTAATATTCCTTTTATCTTTAAAGTCATCCATTCTTAGAGTCATAGAATTTTTAAATCTAAATATAACTTAAATATTATGTTTAAAATCTGGTTCAAATTTGCATTTTGCATGTATCTGTCAATACAACCTCCCCGAACATCTCACTAAACTACTCAAGAAATCTCAAAAAGAAGTGAAAATTCACATAATCAACAAACACCATGTTTGGCACATAATCTATTACTAAAATTTGAAATGCGGATGGAAGTGAAATGGGAAAAACTGGCAATAAGAAAAACAATATCAAGAACAGGAAATTGCCACCAAAATAACAGTCCTATTAGATTTGAGTTACAGTACATTAAGATTCAGTTCAGTTCAGTTCAGTCACTCAACCATGTCCGATTCTTTGCGACCCCACATGCCAGGCCCCACACGCCAGGCCTCCCTGTCCATCACCAACTCCCAGAGTTCACTCAGATTCAAGTCCATTGAGTCAGTGATGCCATCCCACCATCTCATCCTCTGTCGTCCCCTTCTCCTCCTGCCCTCAGTCTCTCCCAGCATCAGAGTCTTTTCCAATGAGTCAAACTACTGGAGTTTCAGCTTAAGCATCATTCCTTCCAAAGAAATCCCATGGCTGATCTCCTTTAGAGTGGACTAGTTGGACCTCCTTGCAGTCCAAGATTACATCTCATTAAAAAGAAACCACCTAAAAGGTCATAATTTATGACAAAGGTCCTAAATTACATTAGTCTGAATACCTATGCTAATCTGAAGTTTATCACTGCTTTTTTTTTTTTTTTGAATTTTATTGTATGTACTTATTTTTTTTTAATTTTTTTTATTTTTTAGTAAAACAAGATTGGGAAACTCATGTACACCTGAGACGGAAAAGAAAGAAAAAAAAAATCATTGCTTTTAAGTATTAAATGAAAATGTTTCATAATAGGTGCACATTGCTTTTTGCCATCTTTAGGTATATTAATAACATATAAAATAACTTTAATAATATTCTGCAGTGAATATCAAGTGCTATTATATTTTCCAAGCCCATATTTTAAATAACCATGAAGCTGAAAGTAAAATAAAATTAACTATCTTCTTCTAGGGTCACAACTTAGTTGATGCACATATTCCTTGGGACTAATAAGAGATCTTTGGAAATGGTTTTTGTTTGTTCTATTACTATTATTTCTCTCCTTTTTTATAAGAGTAAAGTCATCTACTTCTAAAAATAAAAGTAAATTATTTCAAATGGAATGTATTTTCAGAGGATAAAGTTTTATCTCATAGTGAACAGTTCCCATCATTTCTTTTCCAAATGGCATATTTGTTTTGCCTTTTTTTCTGATATGTGACATAAGTGATAAGCCATTTTTTTCTTGAAGGGGAAATGTTTTTCTCTTAAACAATAATCTTCAATAACTATGAAAAATTGGAGCCCAGAGCACCTCTTGTTTTAGACTTCTAAGAAGTTAGTACAAAAACCACTTCAACTTTTTTTACCCAACAGATCTTGTAAGTCCTTAGAGATTAATGTAGATGATGAAGCATTTTCTTCCTTCTTGCTGATGACAGTTCTATGTCTTTTCCAAGTAGGCCAACAAGCCAGTGTGACATATTTTTATCTTCACGTCACAACACTTACCTGAAACAGGCAACAAGCCTCTCAAATTAAGTTTACACTGAAGTAGCAAGACAAGTGTAATCTAACTATCAAAGGATGGTTCACTAAAGTGCTCTAACTGTTGCCAACAGAGCCCAGGCATAATTTGTCTTGACTTGATTTAGGCAGCCAGAGCAGTGTGAAAAGCAGCAATAGTCAGTTACCCATGGCTTTAAATACAGACATCATCACACAAGTATACTCTGAGGGGCAAGATCTAATGATGATTAATCTCAGTTTCCCAGAAGCTTAAAAGTGTGAGTTTATAAACACTCAGTTCAAGAGAGGAGGCATGTTTTTAAAAAATATTTTTTGTCTGCTGTTGATCTGGTTTAATTTATGTTGTGCGTTTAGTCAGTCAGTTGTGTCTCTTTATGACACCCCATGGACTGTATCCCACAAGGTTTCTCCGTCTATGGGAATTCTCCAGGCAAGAATACTGGAGTGGGTTGCCATGGCCCCCTCTAGAGGATCTTCCTAACCCAGGGGTTGAACCTATGTCTCCCACATTGCAGGAAGATTCTTTACCATCTGAGCCACCAGGGAAGTCTGGTTTAATTTCTAGAAACTCAATAACTTTTCCTGAGTATAAAATCAGTAGCACCTTTTAAAATTACAGTAGACTAAACTGTATAGATTCATAAACATTGGGCTATATTTTATCCATTGGGCTATATTTTATCTATAGCAAGGGCAATTTATGTGGTTCAGTATAGAAATTATTTGATTATAAATTGTAGAGAGACTCTCAAGTTTCTCAAAAAAGAAAACTTCATTCTGAAAGCCTCAGTGACTGGCTCAGGGTCACATGCTAGTAAGTGGTTGAGTGATTAGAATGATTACTCACCATATTCTATGAAATCATACCAGAAATTTTATTTTTTTCACGTGTCCCATTAATCTCATCAGTACTAGCTATTCCTTTTACATGTGATACTCCACTCCTCCCCATTTATTAATTCAAGCTCATCTTTCAGTTCTGGGACTAAGAAAGCCCACAACACAGAAGCCTATTCTGACACCACCACAAACTATATCAGATTCCCATTGTTTATCCTCCCTTCAACAACCTCCTTCACATAACTTTCACACTTGCAGTTACACAATGAATATAATAATTGGTTTGTTGCCTGCTTTTCATGCTAAACATAAGAAAACTCCATAACAGGAATTGTGGCCACTGGGTTCCATGATTCATGACTCAGTAAGGTTCAGGTGTTCACCATACTTATTTATCACAAAATCATTCTTAGCACCCTGCAGGATGAGAGTTTTAACCCCAAGGCAGTAAACTAGAGTACAACTGATCTATTAAATCATTCAGTGAATTTTAATAATTAAAAGAATGCAGAGTTTTTAATCCCTAGTATTAATACATACATTTAGATAAATAGTGTAAATTTGCCTTCATGTTTAAAACACTAAAGGTTACAAAACTAATTTTTCCCACTTATAATTGCTATTTAAAATTGATTTCATAATATAAAATATTCAAAAAGCTACAACATATACATCTTGGGATGATCCACATGTAAATCCCGTGTGAGTTTGTCATCGTAATTTTGGCAGAAAGGTAGATGTAAATATATTTAGTTGATAAAATCACATAGTATGAACGTGCATCATATTTGCTTCCTTCTTTAATTTTATAGTGGCAGTATCTTCACTAACTTTTAAGTAAATTTATATTTTAACAAATTAATAGCATATAGTAAACCATCCAGTAGAGAAGCTAATTACTTGATTGTAAAATGAAATAGCAACAATTTCCTTACAGTGAAATTACCACTGTAACTTGGTTATGTCATACTTTACCTTGAAGAGAATATTAAAAACACAAGATAAGCCAAGGCTATCCACTATATTTTTGTATTTATAGTTTGATGCTAAATTGCTATCTTCATGTTAGAGCTAAGACATCAATAGCAGAACACCAAGGGCCTTTCTGATACTCACTTCAATTTGCTTTGTGGATATTAATGTAAATATAGATCTCAAAAGAGAATGGTTTGCTGACTGATCATTTATTGTAAAAGAGATTGATGAAATTTTTAGATACTTGATGGATAACAAATATTCAGAAAACAAAGCAGCTGAAGAATTTTAACAATTAGTTAGGCAGTTCTTCATATATATCCTCCTTTCTAGTGTTCTGCATATGTGAACATCAAATAAAATAGCCAAAAATGATGAGTGATAAACTCTAAATAAAAATAAAATTACAGAAAATCATACCTCCTAATAAATTAATTAAATTTATAATCTGCTAGTTACACTTCCAAATTTCTTATTTAAAAACTGAACAATCTTATCAAAGATAATAATATATTATATCCTTATATATATGTATATGATTAGAAAAGGGAATAATAAAGCCCTTGTCCTTCAAATCGTCCAAGTAAAATTTAAGTGATGGGTAAAGGAACACCATGGGTAAAGTAACTTCCTTTGGATGATGGCCTTCTTGGTTCTAAAATAGGTCTCCTGTCAAGAAGATGGATGGTTTCCTAGTCATTATCATATGATGTATACCACAAGAATCAGATGCTCAGTGCAATGCAACTACTACACTAATGGCATTCTGGTTTGTAACAGAATTTTTAAAGGAGATTTAAACATATGAAGGAGAGCTATCCCTTCTTTGTTTCACATTACTATAAATTGGATGATTCTTTGTTGATGAAATTTAGTTTGCTAATTAAGAAGAAAAAGACAAAACATTAAGCACTTTCTGAATGTTGTATAGAAAACTTGCAATATATTATTGTTGTTCAGTCACTCAGTTTTGACTCTTTGCATCCCAAAGGAATGCAGCACACCAGGATTGCCTGTCCATCATCATCTCCCAGCTGCTGCTGCTGCTGCTAAGTCGCTTCAGCCGTGTCCGACTCTGTGCGACCCCATAGACGGAATCCTACCAGGCTCCCCCGTCCTGGGATTCTCCAGGCAAGAACACTGGAGTGAGTTGACATTTCCTTCTCCAATGCATGAAAGTGAAAAGTGAAAGGGAAGTCGCTCAGTCGTGTCCGACTCTTAGCGACCCCATGGACTGCAGCCTACCAGGCTCCTCCATCCATGGGATTTTCCAGGCAAGAGTACTGGAGTGGGGTGCCATTGCCTTCTCCGTCATCTCCCAGAGTTTGCTCCAGATCATGTCCGTTCAGTTGGTGATGTCATTCACCATCTCATCCTCTGTTGTCCCCTTCTCCTGCCTTCAATCTTGCCCAGCATCAGGATCTTTTCCAATGAGTCAGCTCTTCATATCAGGTGGCCACAATTTGGAATTTCAGCTCAACATCAGTCCTTCCATTGAATGTTCAGGACCGATTCCTTCAGGACTGACTTGTTTGATCTCCTTGCAGTTCAAGGGACTCTCAAGAGTCTTCTCCAGCATCACATTTCAAAAGCATCAGTTCTTTGGTGCTCAGGAATTTTTATTGTCCAACTCTCACATCCATACATGACTACTCAAAAAACCACAGCTTTGACTGTATGGACATTTGAAGTCACAGTAATGCCTCGGCTTTTTAATACACTGTCTGTCATTCTTCCCTTGTTTCCCTATCTATTTGCCATGAAATGATGGGACTGGATGCCATATCTTAGCTGTTTGAATATTGAGTTTTAAGCCAGATTTAAACTCTTTCTTCTCTTTCAACTTCAAGAGTCTCTTTAATTCCTTTTCACTTTCTGCCATTAGAGTGGTGTCATCTGCATGGCCACAGGACTGGAAAAGGTCAGTTTTCATTCCAATCCCAAAGAAAGGCAATGTCAAAGAATGCTCAAGCTATTGCACAATTGCACTCATCTCATATGCTAGTAAAGTGATGCTCAATATTCTCTAAGCCAGGCTTCAGCAATACAGGAACCGTGAACTTCCAGATATAGAAAAGGCAGAGAAACCAGAGATCAAATTGCCAGCATCCACTGGATCATTGAAAAAGCAAGAGTTCCAGGAAAACATCTATTTCTGCTTTCTTGACTATGCCAAAGCCTTTGACTGTGTGGATCACAATAAACTGTGGAAAATTCTGAAAGAGATGGGAATACCAGACCACCTGACCTGCCTCTTGAGAAACCTGTATGCAGGTCAGGAAGAAACAGAACTAGACATTGAACAAGAGATTGGTTCCAAATTGGAAAAGGAGTAGATCAAGGTTGTATATTGTCACCCTGCTAATTTAACTTATATGCAGAGTACATCATGAGAAACGCTGGGCTAGAGGGAGAACAAGCTGGAATCAGGATTGCCTGGAGAAATATCAATAACCTCAGACATGCAGATGACACCACCCTTATGGCAGAAAGTGAAGAAGACCTAAAGAGCCTCTTGACGAAAGTGAAACAAGAGAGTGAATGTTGGCTTAAAGCTCAACATTCAGAAAACGAAGATCATGGCACCTGGTCCCATCACTTCATGGGAAATAGATGAGGAAACAGTGGAAACAGTGGCTGACTATTTTTCTGGGCTCCAAAATCTCTGCAGATGGTGACTGCAGTCATGAAATTAAAAGACGCTTACTCCTTGGAAGGAATGTTATGACCAACCTAGACAGCATATTAAAAGCAGAGACATTACTTTGTCAACAAAGGTTCATCTAGTCAAGGCTATGGTTTTGCCAGTGGTCATGTATGGATGTGAGAGTTGGACTATAATGAAAGCTGAGTGCCGAAGAATTGATGTTTTTGGACTGTGGTATTGGAGAAGACTCTTGAGAGTCCCTTGGCCTGCAAGGAGATCCAGCCAGTCCATCCTAAAGGAGACCAGTCCTGGGTGTTCATTGGAAGGACTGATATTAAAGCTGAAATTTCAATACTTTGGCCACCCAATGCGAAGAACTGACTCATTTGAAAAGACCCTTATGCTGGGAAAGATTGAGGGTAGGAGAAGGGGACAATAGAGGATAAGATTGTTGGATGGCATCACCAACTCCATGGACATGGGTTTGGGTAGACTGTAGGAGTTGATGATGGACAGGGAATCCTGGCATGCTGTGGTTCATGGTGTTGCAAGAGTAACATGACTGAGCCACTGAACTGACATCCGCATATCTGAGATTATTAATATTTCCCCTGTCAATCTTGATTCTAGCTTGTGCTTCATCCAGCCTGGCATTTCGCATGATGTACTCTGCATATAAGTTAAATAAGCAGAGTGACAATATACAGCCTTGACAAACTCCTTTCTCAATTTTTAACCAGTCAGTTGTTCTATGTCTGGTTCTAATTTTTGCTTCTTAACCTGCTTACAGGTTTCTCAGAAGCAGGTAGAGTGGTCTTGTATTCCCATCTCTTGAAGAGTTTTCCACAGTTTTTTGTGATCTACACAGTCAAAGGCTTTAGCAGAATTCCCTTGCTTTTTCTGATTCAACAGATATTGACAATTTGATCTCTGGTTCCCCTGCCTTTTCTAATCCAGCCTGTACACCTGGAAGTTCTCAGCTTCAATACTGTTGAAGTCTAGTTTGAAGGATTTTGAGTATCACTTTGCTAGCATGTGAAATGATTTAAATTGTGTGGTAGTTTGAACATTCTTTGCCATTGCCTTTTTTTGGGACTGGAATGAAAACTGACCTTTTCTAGTCCTGTGGCCACTGCTGAGTTTTCCAAATTTGCTGGTATATTGAGTACAGCCCTTTCATAACATCATCTTTAAGAATTTGAAATAGCTTAACTGGAATTCCATCACCTCCACTATCTTTGTAGTGATGCTTCCTCGGGCCCACTAGACTTCACATTCCAGGATGTCTGGCTCTAGATGAGTGATCACACCATTATGGTCATCTGGGTCATTAAGAACTTTTTTTTTTTAATAGTTCTCTGTATATTCTTGCCACCTCTTCTTAGTTTCTTCTGCTTCTGTTAGATCCCATGCTATTTCAGTCCATTATTGCACCTATTATGCATGAAATGTTCCCTTGATATCTCTTAATTTTCTTGAGAGCTCTGGTCTTTCCCATTCTATTGTTTTCCTATATTTCCTTTCATTGTTCACTTAAAAAGGCTTTATCCCTCTTTACCATTCTCTGAGCTCTACATTCAGAAGGGTATATCTTTCCTTTGCTTCTTTGTTTTTTGCTTCTCTTCTTTTTTTCAGTTTTGTAAGGTCTCAAGAATCTGCCTGCAATGCAGGAGACGCCTGTTCAATTCCTGGGGTGGAAAGATCCGCTGGAGAAAGAATAGGCTACCCACTCCAGTATTCTTGAGCTTCCCTTGTGGCTCAGCTGGTAAGGAGTCTGCCCATAATGTGGGAGAGCTGGGTTTGATCCCTGGGTTGGAAAGATCCCCTAGAGATGGAAAAGGCTATCCACCCCAGTATTCTGGCCTAGAGAATTCCACGGACCTTATAGTCAACGAGGTGGCAAAGAGTCAGACACAGACACGATTAAGTGACTTTCACTTTTGCAAGGCCTCCTAAGACAACCATTTTGCCTTTTTGCATTTCTGTCTCTTGGGGATGGTTTTGATCACTGCCTGGTATACATTGCTACAAATGTCTGTCCATAGTTCTTCAGGCACTCTGTCTATCAGATCTAATCCCTTGAATCTACTTGTCACTTCCACTGTATAATGGTAAGGGATTTGATTTAGGTCATACCTGAATGGTGCAGTGGTTTTCCCTACTTTTCTTCAATTTAAGTCTGAATTTTACAATGAGCAGTTCATGATCGGAGCCAGTCAGCTCCTGGTCTTATATTTGCTAACTGTATAGAACTTCCTCATCTTTGGCTGCATAGAAAATACATAAAAAGTACTATATATTTGTTTATGTAGAAAGCATAAAAAAGTACACATATACCTGTGTGATTACATATATAAATTTGTGTGTAGAGATTGTCAGCAAGGCATTTTCTTTCACCCTTCTAGGTTCTTTTGGCTGACCTAAAATTAAGTTGACATGAAACAGATTAACAGGAAAAAAAATAAATAAAATTTTAAAAATGTATACATGAGAGAGAATCAGGAGAACTAACATGCCAAAATGGCAGAAACTTTCATCTTATACACCATCTTTAGCTAAAGACAAGAGAGGATGTTGGGAGTGGTGGTTTGGGACTTCAGAAAAGAGGAAAGCAATTCACATGGAGATGTAAAAGCAAATGTTTGGTGAACAAATGTTAGCTGGGCGTTTCAGAGACAATGGGATTTAGAATGGACTCTGATACGTAGGCCCTGCCAAGTTTCCACATACTACATCTAGTTCATATTCTTTATAAATTTCTGGCTATAGCTATATTCCAGGAGTAAGCCCTCTAATATTTTTTAGACAGTTGGGGGAAGGTTAAAGATTCCTTCTTGGTTTTTATGGCTTTCATTATTTTCATCTTGAAATAATCCTTAAAATAATTAATATGCCAGAGAGACACATTTATGGTGGCAGGTTATGCTTCCCTGGCCTTCTCTTGTGGCTCAACTGGTAAAGAACCCACCTGCAATATGGGAAACCTAGGTTCTATCCCTGGGTTGGGAAGATCCCCTGAAGAAGGGAAGGGGTACCCACTTCAGTATTCTGGCCTGGAGAATTCCATGTTTAGTCCTTGGGGTCTCAAAGAGCCAGACACGACTGAGCGACTTTCACTTCACTCACTTTGACTTCACGTATCTCTCTATGTATTTATATACACCTTTTGATTGGAGAGATCTGACTGAGGTTTTATCTATTTACTTAAACTACTTTGTTGTTTAGTCGCTAAGTCATGTCTGACTCTTTCGAGACCTGAAGAACTGTAGCCCACCAGACTCCTCTGTCCATGGGATTTCCCAGGCAAGAATACTGGAGTGGGTTGCAATTTCCTTTTCCAGGGTATCTTCCCCACACAGGGACTGAATCTATGTCTCCTTCACTGGCAGGGAAATTTTTTTACCATCTCAGCCACCTGGGTAGCCTTTAATTTCCTTTTTTTCTGCACAGTGGTCATTTATGAATTATACTTTCTATACAACCTCAGAATATTTTTAGATTTCACTTAAAAATTTGTGTTAATGAAATTTAAACTCCTTTATATGGGAGATAGCAACTTTACTATTGCTCTGCTAAGTGCAGTGAGCTGTGAATGTATTTGCACATAAATAATCATTCTATATACATTCTTTTAAAGATTCCTTGAGCTGAAATGGCTGAAACACAGTTAACAATTTTTCTGCTATCTATATGGATTTCCAAATCATTTTTACCTTGTGTATAATTGAGAAGCATATAATATAGAATGTTATTATAGCACAAAATAATCTGCCAAAATGAAATGAAAAAAATAATATCTTTTTATTATCATTTAATATAATTTGGTAATAGTGACTTTGATAGTTATTTCACATGTTTTGGATTTTTCTTTCTTAATTTTCTAAATTATGTGTCCATTTAATTTAAAAAATTATTTACAAGTACAAGCTTCAGTAGAAGTTTAAAAAATGTTACATGCATTTGCATTTCTTGTTTTTTCATTTTCTCTTGGATTTCCCCAATTCTTTAGACATTT
This sequence comes from Neotragus moschatus, assembly GCA_006410615.1. Classification (NCBI taxonomy): domain Eukaryota; kingdom Metazoa; phylum Chordata; class Mammalia; order Artiodactyla; family Bovidae; genus Neotragus; species Neotragus moschatus. The sequence goes on from SJYA01001319.1 coordinate 475,215, forward strand.
TCTTACCATTTGATACATGAAACACTATAAACACATGTTCAACGTGGGCTTGAGTAACAGATTTTATTAAATACATAAATCTTAGGACTATATATTGAAAGCAAATCTGTGTTCTTAGGAGATGAGCTATTTTTGCTTGCCATTCCTGATCCACTTTCCACTATTTTCACCCCCTTATATGCCCCTAGAGACTGAAATATATGGGCTCCACAAATAGAATTATTTGCTCTTCAGTTTCAAGTGAGGAAGTTGGTATCAGGGTATTTATTTCCCAGGTTCCTCACTACTAAAGACTAGCTCAGTCCTTTCACCAAAAGTAACAGCTCTGGTCAGGAGACACTCTCCACAGAGTCACTGTGTCTTCAAGTTGAAACAGTCACTCTCTCCCTGTGACCTTGAATTAGAAAGGTGGTGTCCTTGCATTCTTACAAGAACTATGACTATAACTCAGTTTTGTGTTTTCTGACATGATCTACTTTCCATTGTGATTTTAGTAACATTTTTACTGAACAAAATACATAAAGTATTTGTAACAATGAAAGATGTGGATAGCAAACTTTATTTTACCTTCACTTTTGAGTGATATCTTATCTGCTATACAAATTCAGATTGATGATTATTTTTCATAAAATCTTAAGAATATTTTACTTCATTTTCTTCTGTAATCTGTTGTATCTGATGAGAATTCTGCTGTTAAAATAGTTGGTGTCACACTTGCCTTTTCTGTTCTTTGCTTTACCTTTACTTTCTTTTATTAAAAAATTACTGCACTTTTAAAACTTGAAGTATGTTAATTTATAATGTCTCAGGTGCTCAGTCAAGTAGTGATTCAGTTATACAAAATGGATGTGTTGTCTGTGTGTGAATATTCTTTTCCAGATTGTTTTTCATTATAGTTTATTACAAAATATTGAATATGATTTCCTATACTATATAGTGCTAACTGCTAAGTCGCTTCAGTCGTTTCTGACTTTGTGCGACCCCAGAGACGGCAGCCCACCAGTATACCCCATTCCTCGGATTCTTCAGGCAAGAACACTGGAATGGGTTGCCATTTCCTTCTCCAACGCATGAAAGTGAAAAGTGAAAGTGAAGTCGCTCAGTCGTGTTCGACTCTTAGCGACTCCATGGACTGCAGCCCACCTGGCTCCTCTATCCATGGCATTTTTCAGGCAAGAGTACTGGAGTGGGGTGCCATTCCCTTCTCCAATACTATATAGTAGGTCCTTGTTTTTATATGTTTTTATCTATTTTGTATATAATAGTGTGTATCTGTTAATCCCAAATTCCTAATTTATCCTTCTCCCTTACCCNTCCATGGACTGCAGCCCACCTGGCTCCTCTATCCATGGCATTTTTCAGGCAAGAGTACTGGAGTGGGGTGCCATTCCCTTCTCCAATACTATATAGTAGGTCCTTGTTTTTATATGTTTTTATCTATTTTGTATATAATAGTGTGTATCTGTTAATCCCAAATTCCTAATTTATCCTTCTCCCTTACCCTTTTGGTAACCATAAGTTTGTTTTCTATTTTTGTGAACCTATTTCCATTTTGGAAATTCTTTTGTATCATTTTTTTTTTAGATCCACATATGTTATACTATATGATATTTGTTTTTCTAAGTGACTTCACGTAGCATAATAATCTCTAGGTCTATTCATGTTGCTGCAAATAGCATTAATTCATTTTTATATGATTAAGCAATATTCCATTATGTATATATATAATATATATCTCTATAGGTATATGCCATATCTTCTTTATACATTCATCCATCAATTGACATTTAGATTGCTTCTGTGTCTTGACGGTTGTAGATAGTGCCACTACTATCATTGGGGTGCATGTATCCTTTGAATTAGCTTCTGTATTTTCTGAATATATGCCCAGAAGTGGGACTGCAGGATCATATAATTTTATTTTTAGGTTTTTGGTTTTGTAGGAAATTATATACTGCTCTTCATAGTGGCTGCACCAGATTCAGTTCAGTTCAGTCCCTCAGTCGTGTCTGACTCTTTGCGACCCCATGAATTGCAGCACGCCAGGCCTCCCTGTCCATCACCAACTCCAGGAGTTCACTCAGACTCAAGTCGATCAAGTCAGTGATGCCATCCAGCCATCTCATCCTCTGTCGTCCCCTTCTCTTCNTCCAACCAGTCCATCCTAAAGCAGATCAGTCCTGGGTGTTCATTGGAAGGACTGATGCTGAAGCTGAAAATCCAATACTCTGGCCACCTCATGTGAAGAGTTGGCTCATTGGAAAAGACCCTGATGCTAGGAGGGATTGTGGGCAGCAGGAGAAGAGGATGACAGAGAATGAGATGGCTGGATGGCACCACCGACTCGATGGACATGAGTTTGGGTAAACTCTGGGAGTTCATGATGGACAGGAAGGCCTGGCTGCTGTGATTCGTGGTATCACTGTCAGACAGGACTGAGTGACTGAACTGAACTGAATTTAGTATCTAACTAGTTATCCTCCAAAAAATGATACACCAACTACTGAGCCTTTACAAGTTTGTTCATAAACTGCTCACTACTCTCCCCTCATTTTTTTTCTTTTCCTATTACTTCACAGCTATGACACAAAATATGTCTTGGGCGAATTTTACCCCCAGGGATATGGAAACCATATAGTATAGTTAAAAATAGCGTTCTTCTTATGCTAATAAAGTATCAAGAAACATCCCTTTGCTACAAGACACCCTTAAACAAGATTGCTATCCCTGAAGATCTGTAATATGGAAAAACAAAGTAGTGTGACCCACATTGACATCTATTCAGTTCCTGTGAAAGGTCATTGAAAAGCTTTTGACATTTTTTCTGTCTAATCTTCACACACACTCTCCATCCTGATTGGTTAACGAAAGAACTTCTAAAGTCTTCAATGACTCCTCACATTCAGTGAAAATTCATGGTAACACATCCTTTTAACAGTTTGCACTTTTCTTCCTCATGTGCATGTGAAGTCACTTCCATTGTGTCCGACTCTTTATGACCCTATGGACTGTAACCCACCAGGCTCCTCTATCCATAGGATCCTTCAGGCAAGAATACTGGAGTGGTTTGCCATTTCCTTCTCTGGGGGATCTTCCTGACCCAGGCATAGATCCCACATCTCTTAAGTCTCCTGCATTGGCAGGCTGGTTATTTACCACGAGTGCCACCTGAGAATCTCCCTCCATTTTTTTTTCCACAAAACATATCAATTGTTAAATATTTAAATTCTCATGAAAATTTAGTTTCTAGAAGAAAGAAAAAGTATATATTTTATTTACCACTACTACGTCCTAGTGCTTGGCCAAATGCCTGGCACATAGTAAATACTAACAACATAAATGACTGAATGAATCAATGAATGTCTAGTATTGCATATCTGGTTTATTATTTTATATACATAGCTAGGGGAGTTACATTTCTCAGTGTTTAGAATCTGAAACATTAGATTATACATAACTAATACATGTTTTTTAGAAGTTATTTCAAATATAGCTTTTAAAAAATAGTGATAATTTAAATGACTGATGAGATTTACCTGTTATTGGATTACATTTCTATTTTTCAGTGAGATAAAGCAAACATGTTTAATAATGTGATGACACAGTTGACCACTTTATTACATATCTGTGTTGTAAGGTGGGGAAGGAAATGTCAACCCACTCCAGTATTCTTGCCTGGAGAACCCCATGGACAGAGGAGCCTGGCGGATTACAGTCCATGAGGTCGCAAAGAGTCAGACACGACTGAAGCGACTTAGTACACTGTAAGGTCTTGGTAAATGTTATTTCAAAAATTTCTTCCAAATTTTATATATATTGTCCAAATATTAAAAAAAAAAGAAGGGAAAAAACACATTCTGTGTCACCACCAAATGTGCAATATATTTACACTTTTACACAGTCCCAATCCTCCACTGACAATAAGGATGATATGAATCATAGTGTGGGAATAGTTTATAGTTCACATAAATTTTCTCATTTGATGTTTATTTGAATATACTTAATGTCATATTTCTATGAAGTTCACTGAAAACTTTGGATTTGAAGCTGGTAAAATATTTATCATTTTCATATACTGGATATCGTACTCCAACTGGGAACAGCAGTTGCATGATATTTATGAGATGAATGTCACAAAGGATTGTTCTAGTTATAGATGTGTGGAATACTCTTCTTACTTAATTTATGAATCCCCTAAGGGCACAATTCTGATAATTTAAATTGTCAAGAGAGCTCTATCTATCATGGAGAAGCATGAATTCCCATGATGCTGAACCCAGAAATCTTCTCTTGGAAAATATAATCAGAAGCCAGTGTTGTTGCACATAGTTTGGCCTCAGGTTTTTATCTTACCGTGCATCCTTGAGCAATATTTATTTGAACATTTTTATAATAGTTTACTCACCTGAAGAGTGAAATATTTACTTACATCTTACGATTATTGGAGAGATTTTTTTAATCAATTCTTTAAAGAAGTTTTTAATGTTACTTCAGATTTCAAAATAGTACATTCATTTATTGCAAACAATGAAAAGCTACAATAAATATTTATCCAATTTTCTCTCCACCATCAGCTCTGATTCTACCCAACTATGGTAAGTAATTTTCATGACCTTGTGCCTATCCTAAACCATTTTCTCCTTGTATATGCAAATATTTACTATATATGCAGGTGACCTTTTGCCCTGGTTTGCCCATGACAATCTTAGTTTACTCTTATTTTTCTAATATAACGATCAATAATGCTTCTTTCTTTCTTGGAAGTATATAGATTTGGATGGTAAATTACACAGTCACCCTTTTCAGGCATTTGCTGATTTATTTTTAATTTACCTGTAGCTATTAGCACAATGTTGGACATTTGGTACACTTTCAATAATCACAGGTGGTATTATTAGGATCCTCATTTGTTAGGCACCTATCAAATATGTGGTGGGAGTTCTCGGTGGCTCATCTGGTAAAGAATCTGCCTACAGTGCAGGAGACCTGGGTTTGATCCCTGGGTTGAGAAGATCTCCTGGAGAAGGGAATGGCTATCCACTCAAGAATTCTTGCCAGGAGAATTCCATGGATAGAGGAGCCTGGTGAATTATGCAGTCCAGGGGTCTCAAAGAGTTGGACATGACTGAACAACTAACATTTTAACTTTTTGCTTTATCAAATATTTAATAATACAGTCATGGAGAGAGTAGTGTGGTAATATCAGAGCTAAGAGTAGAATGAGTGAAATGCTTATTATTAAAATATTTTAAATCTTTTTAATGGGCAAAATTTATACTTTTTAATATAAAAATTAAACTCTACCATTTTCATTTATATTAAATATGCCAGACATTTATTTTATAAATTTAATTTGGGAGTAGAGATTCAGCTTTCAGAAAAGTTAAATGCTTTATTTAAGTTCACACAGATATTTAGTGTCATTGACTGGCTCAGCTTTCTCATTAAAGATGTATACACGCATCCTTTAGCCATATAGGTAAACACTGGTCAATTTATTAGGCTATTTTAAAATGTGACAAATGTAATTAGTTGTATCTGGTAGTACAAACAGCTGATGCTTTTTTGCGTGTGCGTGTGTGTGTGTGTTTTATCAAAGGAAATAGGTGTTTTCAACTAAGCAGGCAAATCTAAAAACATGAAGAAAGTCCACTTGTCCAGCCAGGCAGACAGCAGCCTCTTCACTTAGCAAGCTTTGTGGCTTGATTCAAATATCCAGCAGGCTATTGTTTAGTATCTGTTCAAAGGGCTGTTAATTTCTTCCATCAACCTTTGTTCTCCATCTTCCCAATCATCACTGACTCGTTTTAAGTAAAGTTGAAGAGACAGAACTTTTATGAAGCAAATTGATACAGTAATTTAGGTACCATAATTATTTCTCCACCTGCTTGTGTTTTAAGGTTTTTTTTAAGTCAATTTAAACTCCAACTACCATATTTTATATGTACTAAAGGTAATATAAAAAGGTAGAAAAGGTGTTCTGAGGGCAAATGTGATTCATTAAAATGGATAAGTGCAGGATTTTTGTCGAATTAGGAGAGATATAATCAAAGGCTTATTGGTGAAGAGCTCATTTCGTTTTGAGATAGGCATATTTCTTCAGTAATTCAACAGGCTTACTGTCACTGTAGTTAAACAGAAGAGCCATGCTATTGAAGAATAAATAGCAGGTATATTTGAAGCTCTTGTAAGGGGAAAATGAAGTATGCAATCCTTGATGAAATAAAATAAAAGTAAACGGGGAAAGCAAGTATCAATATTTCAAAAATAGAGAAGTAATGAGAGAAACNCCATCTTCCCAATCATCACTGACTCGTTTTAAGTAAAGTTGAAGAGACAGAACTTTTATGAAGCAAATTGATACAGTAATTTAGGTACCATAATTATTTCTCCACCTGCTTGTGTTTTAAGGTTTTTTTTAAGTCAATTTAAACTCCAACTACCATATTTTATATGTACTAAAGGTAATATAAAAAGGTAGAAAAGGTGTTCTGAGGGCAAATGTGATTCATTAAAATGGATAAGTGCAGGATTTTTGTCGAATTAGGAGAGATATAATCAAAGGCTTATTGGTGAAGAGCTCATTTCGTTTTGAGATAGGCATATTTCTTCAGTAATTCAACAGGCTTACTGTCACTGTAGTTAAACAGAAGAGCCATGCTATTGAAGAATAAATAGCAGGTATATTTGAAGCTCTTGTAAGGGGAAAATGAAGTATGCAATCCTTGATGAAATAAAATAAAAGTAAACGGGGAAAGCAAGTATCAATATTTCAAAAATAGAGAAGTAATGAGAGAAACAAAGATCCTCATGAGGGATTTTTCAACAGGTTCAAAAGTTCAGGTAAGATAAGCCTCTCCAAATATATACGTGCTTTGGAACCATATTCTAATTTTTGAAGGAGCTATTTTTCTTCCTGTTTTTTGGCAGGCAAAATGAGCTAAACTCTTTTTATGAAAACCCTTGATGTTTTTTGAATGAGTCTTCATGAAAATTAGCTGCATTATTCAATAGCTCTTTTAAAAGCTTATCCACAATATTAAATAAACATATATTTATTAAATAAATAGGTCTGTGCTTATCAGTATGCTTTGGGTTTGGAGCCAGAGGATGAGATAGTTAGATATCATCACTAATTCAATGACATGAATTTAAGCATTCTCCAGGAGACAGTGAAGGATAGAGAAGCCTAGTGTGCTTCAATACGTGGGGTTGCAAAGATTCGGACAGACTTAGCGACTGAACACCAAAAATAGCTTGCATTCTAAGCAACCTGTAAATGCTAAAGATCTTTGTCAAGATGGTATTAACCCCTTTTGACAATTTTCTCTTTGATTAAAATTTGGCAAATATGCCTATGGATATTTTATTTGAGTAAGCGTTTGTTTTGGGAGTGACAACCACAGAGAGTATAATATTTATTACTTATTGAATACTTACGAAGGCCAGCCGTGTGTTCAGCATATAATATATATTGCCTCATTTAATCCTCTAGATGCTCCTGTGGAAGATAAACAATAATTACTACTGTTTTAGAGATGAGGAACTGAAATTGCACCCAAGGTGATAAAGCTGAACTGCTGGGTTTAGAAACTTATAGTGTGAGTTGATCTCAATTTGTAGAGATCCTGTGATGTAATATATTTGATATAATCATCTGCATTCTCCAGAAAAAGAACCAAAGTTCACATATGTTAAGCAATCAGGCAACTTCATTCTTACCATATTGTGTGTTCTTACCAAAACTACAATCTGATGAGATTTTGTTTTTGTTAATTTCAGCAGTATAGTGAAATGTTTCTGGACATTTAGCAAAATTAGTAAATAACTACAATACTTATAGTATTTTAATAATTATTTATTTACTACCTTTCTTTTCAGCATATATTTATATATATGTATACACACATATGTAGAAATCAGTGTCAGATTCTCTCTGCTCTGATTTTTTTGGCACAGAAGGAAGGAACTGGTTGAAATTGAATTGGTGCAATTTCTAGTTTCTGCGGTCTTTCCTCAATCCCTATGGTCACCAGATTGTGTAATGTGTCACTCTCATCATGTTGGAGTGTTTTGTGGATATGTTTTGTGTTGTGGATATGTTTTGTGGAGTGTGTTGTGGATATGTATAGAGTGACTTTTCATAAATATCCATTCCATATGTCACTAGCCTAGCTTACTTCATGTTGTTTCTAGATCATTCCAAAGTGTATATATCACATTAATTTTTAGAGAAGAGTCCTAATTATTCATCAGTTTAATAATTTTAAATAACTTCAGCAGTCATTATCTATGTTTATTAATATATTATGGTAGAAAAGAGATAACTGCACATTTTTTACATATGTTTACATTTTCTTTAATATCAATCCAGAGTGTGTGTGTATTCAGTTGTGTCCGACTCTGCAATTCTGTGGATTGTAGCCACCCAGGCGCCTCAGTCCATGGAATTTTCCAGGCAAAAATACTGGAGACAGTTGCCATTTCCTTCTCCAGACCAATCAAGACAGAAAAGTATCAAGTTAGATCAGTCAAATTTATGAAAAATACATGCAATATAGTTTTTTTTATATACACAGGGGTAAAAATTAGTATTCCAGAGTATAATTCTGCTCAGGTGTTGTTAAATAGGCAAAAAAGCTTTAGAATGTCATCTCAAAGAATACAGTAGTAAGAACACTCACACTGGTGTTAAGTGCCCTCTATTTGAATTCTAAATCTAGTTCCTATTTGGTCAAGCTTTGATCCTGATGAGCTTCAGTTCACTAAGCAACAAAATGGAAATATTAAAACCAATGGCTGTTTTTCAGATTTTATTGTGTTTCCAATAGTAAGGTCTCATATATTGCAACAATATTTTATTAAAGTAAAGAAATTTGTTTATCTTTTGAGTAAATGCAACTCTAATATGTAGCCTGTAAAGTTTCTTCATTTGAATGCATATTTGCTTCATTTTAAGAAGCACAGATTTATAAGTATCCAATAATTTTTCAAGTTATTGTTCATTATCTTGTTCAAGATGGAAACCTTCTTATCCCTCTCTTTTCTTTTCTTTCAGAAATAAAACATTTTCTCTTTTTCAATGCCTGGAAGATTCTTTTGCTGTGATCTGATTATAATATTCATCATTACCTGGATCTTCATAAGTGAATAGCTGGAATCAAAGATACTTGTCAAAATGACTTTAAGTGCAATCAGAAAGAACATTTTCAGTGATGGAAGGTACTGCCCATACTGCAGAGGAGTGAGACACTCTTTTGTAGACTAAAATGTCAAAGACTTCAATTATAGTTAATAAGATTAATATAAAAGAAGGTCATATGCCAACATTCCATTTATGAGAATATATGATCTGTATTAACCAAATAATTTAAATTTTGGTACCTTATAAATGTCTTATGCTATATGAGGATCGTTGAATAGTGATGGGATTTTTTTAAAAACTGGTTAAAATTTAAGTTATATAAAGAGATTAATATATTCAGAATTATATAAAATAAACATACAAATGAATAAAAGATTCTTAGTTCACTCAAAGTGGCTTAGGTTAATTTAAATATCTAAATTGTCAGAAAGCTTCAGAAATAAATAAAACACTTGAATAGGAAAAAAAAAAAAATTAGGGCACATGGGAGAGGCTTCTTGCAAATGACTCTTCCAGCCCCATCACGTCTTCAGATGATGCAGCCTCAGCTGAGATCCTGACTGAAACCACACAAGAGACCTTGAGCCAGAACCACATAGTTAGGACCTTAGTGGCTTTTATTGAAGACTTTTATTTCAGTAATTGTAATGATTTAACTTTGGCATAAATGAGTGTTCTTTTCCCTATCTTATTTCAGGCTACCATAATCCTGACAGATAAATAGTACATTTGGATACCAGACTTTTTGCTTTAATACCTCTTAGGAGAAGGCAATGGCACCCCACTCCAGTACTCTTGCCTGGAAAATCCCATGGATAGAGGAGCCTGGAAGGCTGCAGTCCCTGGGGTCACTGGGTGTCAGACATGGCTGAGCGACTTCACTTTCACTTTTCACTTTCATGCATTGGAGAAGGAAATGGCAACCCACTCGTGTTCTTGCCTGGAGAATCCCAGGACTGGGGAGCCTGGTGGGCTGCCGTCTATGGGGTCGCACAGAGTTGGACACGACAGAAGTGACTTAGCAGTAGCAGTAGGTTCTAAGGAAGAAGATAAATGGTTAAGTTGGTGATGGTGATTGGTGTTTCACTAGAATTATAGTGACCCTCTTCAGAAGAATATTTGACATGATCTTCAGGATAAATTATTACTAAGGTAAGATACTTAACACTGAAATTGAATGCCAAAAATTATTGAACATTTGAGCTTTATAAGCCACATAAGAATAAATTATAAAACTTACATTATTCTGTCAAAATAATAATTATATATTGACTAAAAATAAAGATACTGAATTTTTGTATTATGTTTTATCTTCCTTGATATTTGGCTATAAAACACAAATTATAAAGCTTTAAATTAAAGAGTTTAATTAAATTAACAATTTATTGGTGCTATATATAAGAAGCAAAATGTAGCATTTTCACTTTGGCTCTGAAATGGATTTGATTGGCTTTGTGCATTTTGATGGTGATTATAGTGTGTGTTTTATTTCTGTAGAAGAGAAATACACTGACCTTGAAATTCTAATTCTTATACTGACTTTCATAACTGCTCTTCCCATATCAGCAAGGCGACCTTGGACATGTCACTTAAACTTTATGAGTCCTGGTTTCCTTCTCTATGAAACAGGGATAATATCTTGCCTTTCTTAACTACCCGATTATTGGGAAGGTCAAAACATATAGTGGATATTAAATCACTGTCAAAATTAAAGCAATTATACTATTATTATCATTATAGCTCTTTTGTTTTTACACTTTTAATTAAAAAATAACCTGTTTTAAAGTAGCTACTGACAGTATGCCACTACAAATAATGATAAAATTATTAATGAGAAAAAGTAAAGTAATCACTTGTATTGTTGATGTCAATTCTCAATTGATGTTATTGGGCCTGTGAAAAGCTTAAAAGAACATTTAAGGTTACCTGAAAAAACAGGCATTTGATTATTACATAATATAAGATGTTTTATTCATGTTAGCTGAGCAATGTTGAACAAGTTAAAAAATGACATTTAAACCAGAGTGGAGGAGTTAAGTGTGAATCAAATTTATATTTGCCAAAATAGGTACCTGGTATTCCTACAGATTTCGTGGGTAAAAATAATTTTTAAAGTTTATTCACACTGGATATATTTTTCTTCATGTAAGCCCTGTATTTTAAAGGCTATTACTATAACAGTTTTTGTACAGTGTTAGTTTGGCATTAATAATATATTGAGATGAAATTTTGAAAATTTGGAAGTACTCCATTGCTGAGAAACTACAGTTATTAGGAAAAATAGTGTGAAAGTAAGAGATTCAACTAAAATTGAGTGGTATTTAGAAAGATAGCCAGTATTACGGAGAAAAGGAGGAATTGTGTTTAACCAAGATTAATGTGACCCTTCTTTAAATTTAGACTGTGGTTCAAAACCCTGAATCTCTTAAATGGCTGTAAATCTAAAGCTGTAAACAGGGAGCAAATTTCAGATTTTAGCAAACAGTACTTCGAAAGGACTTGTTTGAAAAATACTTCTTGTTCAAAGTATTAGTTAAAGTCTAACCTGGTTCCACAATTTTTAATCAGATAGACTTTCCTCCTAGTGGTTTTGCTTCAGGTTAGTAAAGCTGAAAGATTTACTTTACTAAATTCTAAAACAAAAATATTCTATAAGGAAATTTAGATGTCTGGGTTAGGTAGACTGATATAGGAATCAATAATTCTATGTCTCAAAATGAATATTATTTTGACATCCTTACAGTTTTGGTTCCTTTGTAGAAAAAATAAATAAACAAAAGAACCGAATTCAAATAATCTGTGTTGATTAAAAATGGTACTCTATATGTACTTTCAAAGTTTGGTTTATTTGCAGTTTTCTTTGTTCAAAATAGTTTTTATTATTATTTTTTTAGTTAACAAACTGAGTCTTCTTTTCTTATCGTTAGTAAAAGTTTATTGGCATTGACAAGTGTATTGATCCGGTAAATACAAATGATATTATTAAAAACAATAAGTCCTTTTTCACTGGTTATAATTGGACAAAACTGATTTTAATATGTATATTATCAAGATATACCTCTGTTTGGCTAGAAATCTCTTACTCTATAATGTGGAAACAGTGAATTTCATTCACTTGATTGTCAATAAAGTTATTCTTCTGTTGTACAGACATTTAATACATCAGGAAGACCTATCTCCTTAATTTAGTTCCACTGATTTTGAAACATATAATGCATGTTTAAATGTTTTCTTTGCCAGTTATAATTTGGGAAATTACCTATTTTCATCATCTGTAAAATAAAGAAAGTGAGTACCTACCTCATAAGTCATTGCAAAGACTAAATGAAAGAAATTTTTAAAAAGTTACTTTGCAAATTATAAAAATCTACATAAATAATGGTTATTGTCATCATATTACTGTTGGGTGGGTACGTAAATAATTTGACATGATACATACAAAGAAACAAAACCAACCTAACACAGAATTCCTCCATTCTGATAATTTGATGTTATTTAGATTTCATCAGACTAACTCTAGCAAAAGAGTAGAGACATAACTAAAGAGAACTATACTGAGCTACTTTAGAACAAACTGATACAAGAACGCCAGTTTGATGCTACTCAACATAAAATACTCCTGAGCTAAGAGCACTATTCATCACGAGGCAACAACAGAACAGCTTCAACTTATCTCCCTTGTACTTCACTCCATTCAATTGTTAATTCAAGGATCTGACTCCCCAAAGCAGCACATTGATCTACCCATAGCCTGTGGAACCCTAGTTTCCCAAGTTCAGTCTGTGGAGGGAAATACGGAAATAGAATGAATATTTACTCTTTTTTTTTAGGTCTGAAAAGAAGCCTCCTGTATTTCCTTTGTGTGGCATTGGCACAAACATGCTCTTCATTTGCAACAAGTGGAAAACTGTTTTCTATCCCTTGTGATAAAGACAGTCTTCTGTATTCCTGTGGGTTCTACATCTGCAGATTTAGAATCTGCAGATAAGAAGGGTCAACTGTACTATGCCATTAAACATAAGGAACTTGAGAATCCACTGATTTTGGTGTCGTCTAGGATCCTGTAGCCAATCAGGCTGTTGTCTCTTGTAGCTACCAAGAGACAACAGTATCATTACAGGTAATAATGTTGACAGAGTGGGCGGCTAGTGGATTGTAGGGAGTACGTGGGCTCTCAGGGACTGAATTCTGACAAGATGACTTCCTGCAAGACTTAATGAAACTTGAGCAGTAAGATCTTGACACTTATAAGTCAAAAAGGCACATTCTATTCCAATTAACAATCTTACTATCGCATGTCTAAAGGGGCTTGGAGTTTTATGAAGATACCAGTAGAATTTGTTGAGGATCGTTTATTCAGTCCTCAAGAATGAATACTATAGTTTACAGCCTTGTATGAAGTAAACAATGATAGTTGCTTAGTGCATTCTTATGTTACTATCTTTTTTTCCTATCAGCAAGCTCATGTAATACGTAAGTTAGGAACTAAAGAAATAGCCTGTTTTTTGTTTTAAATTTTCTGGTTCATTGCTGTGTTGCCTTGGTTTTCTTGCCCCATGTAATCTGTGCTGTGTTGTTTGGTTCTTGTTTCAGTACCATTACTTATTCAAGAAACAATATTAACATTCAGGATTTCTTTCTATAGACATTTTGGCTGCCTTTCAACTGGCTGTGGCTGAGTAGTGCTGCAGATTTCAGACTATAATGTAACCTTTGTCAGTCTTTGTTTTCTTCATTAAACCACAGTGTCTCCTGGACTGATCTTTTGATTTGTTGTAGCAATGTATGGGGCATTAAAAAAAAAAGTCTTTGTTGAGATAGCATGATTCATTCAATTAATGTTTGTTGAATACTTATTAGGTGCCAAGCATAACAGATAAGGAAATAGACCAAAAAATCCTCTCAGAATTTATTCATTTCATTTCAGTTCAGTTGTTCAGTCATGTCCGACTCTTTACAATACCATGAACTACAACACGCCAGGCCACCTTGTCCATCACCTTTTCCTGCACTTTACCCAAACTCATATCCATGAAGTCGGTGATTCCATCCAGCCATCTCATCCTCTGTCATGCCCTTCTCCTCCCACCTTCAATCTTTCCCAGTATCAGGGTCTTTTCAAATAAGTCAGCTCTTCGCATCAGGTGGCCAAATTGTTGAAGTTTCAGCTTCAACATCAGTCCCTCCAATGAACACTCAGGACTGATCTCCTTTGGGATTGACAGGTTGGATCTCCTTGCAGTCCAAGGGACTCTCAAGAATCTTCTCCAACACCACAGTTCAAAAGCACCAAATCTTTAGCACTCAGCTGTCTTTATAGTCCAACTCTCATATCCATACATAACTACTGGATAAACCATAGCCTTTACTAGACAGATCTTTGTTGGTAAAGTACTGTCTCTGCTTTTTAATATGCTTTCTAGGATGGTCACAACTTTCCTTCCAAGGAGTAATTGTTGTTTAATTTCATGGCTGCAGTTACCACCTACAGTGATTCTGGAGCCCCAAAAAATAAAGTCAGCCACTATTTCCACTGTTTCCCCATCTATATGCCACAAAGTGATGGGACTGGATGCCATGATCTTAGTTTTCTGAATGTTGAGCTTTAAGCCAACTTTTTCACTTTCCTCTTTCATTTTCATCAAGAGACTCTTTAGTTTTTTTCACTTTCTGCCATAAGTATGGTGTCATCTGCATATCTCGTGTTATTTATATTTCTCCCAGCAATCGTGAGTCCAGCTTGCACTTCATCCAGGCCAGCGTTTCTCATGATATACTCTGCATGCTTATACTACTCTTCCTTGAGTGCTCATCCTCAGATATCCACTTTTGTCTCTCACTTTCCTTCAGGTCTTTGCACAAGCATTCTTGCAGCAGTGAGGTCATCTCAGATCACACAGTTTGAGTCCCCACATTTAGGCACATCCTTTCCCTTGCTTTATTGTTCTCAAATCTGCCCATGAGATTTTCTTGATAAAAATAGTGGAGTGGGTTGCCATTTCTTTCTCCAAAGGAACTTCCTAAATTATTTACAAGTTAAATAAACAGGCTGAAAATATACAGCGGTGATGTACTCCTTTCCCGATTTGGAGTCAGTCTGTTGTTCTGTGTCCAGTTCTAACTGTTGCTTCTTGACCTACATACAGATTTCTTTGGAGGCAGGTCAGGTAGTCTGGTATTCCCTTCTCTTGAAGAATTTTCCACAGTTTATTGTGATCCACACATTCAAAGGCTTTGGCATAGTCAATAAAGCAGAAATAAATGGTTTACTGGAACTGTCCTGCTTTTTCCATGATCCAGCAGATGTTGGCAATTTGATTATTCAGTTCAGTTCAGTTCAGTCACTCAGTCGTGTCCGATTTTTTGCAACCCTATGAATCGCAGCATGCCAGGACTCCCTGTCCATCACCAACTCCCAGAGTTCACTCAGACACACATCCATCGAGTCAGAGATGCGATCCAGCCATCGCACCCTCGGTCGTCCCCTTCTCCTCCTGCCCCCAATCCCTCCCAGCATCAGAGTCTTTTCCAATGAGTCAACTCTTCACTTGAGGTGGCCAAAGTACTGGAGTTTCAGCTTTAGCATCATTCCTTCCAAAGAAATCCCAGGGTTTATCTCCTTCAGAATGGACTGGTTGGATCTCCTTGCAGTCCAAGGGACTCTCAAGAGTCTTCTCCAACACCAAGTTCAAAAGCATCAATTCTTCGGCGCTCAGTCTTCTTCACAGTCCAACACTCACATCCATACATGACTACTGGAAAAACCATAGCCTTGACTAGACAGACCTTAGTCAGCAAAGTAATGTCTCTGCTTTTGAATATGCTATCTAGGTTGGTCANGGGACTCTCAAGAGTCTTCTCCAACACCAAGTTCAAAAGCATCAATTCTTCGGCGCTCAGTCTTCTTCACAGTCCAACACTCACATCCATACATGACTACTGGAAAAACCATAGCCTTGACTAGACAGACCTTAGTCAGCAAAGTAATGTCTCTGCTTTTGAATATGCTATCTAGGTTGGTCATAACTTTTCTTTCAAAGAGTAAGCATCTTTTAATTTCATGTCTCCATTCACCATCTGCAGTGATTTTGGAGCCCCCCAAAATAAAGTCTGACACTGTTTCCACTGTTTCCCCATCTTTTTCCTATGAAGTGATGGGACTGGATGCCATAATCTTCATTTTCTGAATGTTGAACCTTAAGTCAACTTTTTCACTCTCCTCTTTCACTTTCATCAAGAGGCCCTCTAGTTCCTCTTCATTTTCTGCCATAAGGTTGATGTCATCTGCATATCTGAGGTTACTGATATTTCTCCCAGCAATCTTAATTCCAGCTTGTGCTTCTTCCAGTCTAGCATTTCTCATGATGTATTCTGCATAGAAGTTAAATAAGCAGGGTGACAATATATAGCCTTGACGTACTCCTTTTCCTGTTTGGAACCAGTCTGTNGCTTTTTTGCATTTCCTTTCCACGGGGATGGTCTTGATCCCTGTCTCCTGTACAATGTCACAAACCTCAGTCATCAGGCACTCTATCTATCAGATCTAGGCCCTTAAACCTATTTCTCACTTCCACTAAACGTGAATAAGCAACATGTAAATTAAAATAAAAATATGTGCAGGTGGTACTCACATAAGATTCCCCAGTAGCTCAGTGATAGAGAATGTACCTGCCAATGCAAGAGACACAAGAGACTTGAGTTCAATCCCTGAGTCAGGAAGAATGCTTGTGCAAAGCCCTGAAGGAAAGTGATAGAGAAAGGTGGATATCTGAGGATGAACACTCAAGGTAGAGGAGCATAAGCATATCTTATAAAATGTGTAAGTATAAGCACATCTCAGAAAAATCTGAGAGGAACTGCAAGAAGGTAAGTATTGCTTTGGTATAGTGTTCAAGAGAAACTTATTGATAAAGGGATGTAAAATTAATAAAAGTCATAAAGAGTGAAGCATGGATTTTGTAGAAGTAAATGGCCTTTACTTTTAATCTTAATGAGATAAAAAGCCATTGACTAGTTTTGATCAGAATGTTGTCATAATTCATCATGACCAATTCCTTCATTTGTTAAATCTTTATTGGAAGCCTGTGTGTTCCTTTATGGGAACCTATGTGACACCAGTCTAGATAAGTGGAATGCATCAGTAATCCAAGAGAAAAAATTCAAACTGTGTTAGTGATTACATTCTAATGAATGGGTTGGTTTTTGCTCCTGCAACAAATTATCACAAGTTTAATGGATCCTATAAGAGAGATTTACTGTCTTATAGTTTGTAGGGCAGTGTTTCACTGGGCTAAGTTCAATGGGTTGCAAGGGCTGTGTTCCTTTCTGGAGCTCTGGGTAAATTTATTTTGCTTCCCTTGTTGGGTTTCTAGAGGCTGCCCTCTTGCCTTGCCTCAGTCTCCTTCCTCCATCTTCAAAGACAGTGAGCAATGTGGGTCTGATATTTCTCACTTTACAGCTGGATGGTTCTCTTTTCTGATTTATTTTTTTGTTTTTCATTTTAAAGAAACTTGTTATAACATTGAGTCTACTGGATAGTCCAAAATCATATTACAATCTCAGGGTCAGTTGATTAACAATCTTATCATTTCATCTTCAATCTTTATCTCCCTTTGCCATAGAACTTAATATATTTAAAGGTTTTGAGTATTAGTACCTAGACAACTGGGAGCATCATTATTCTGGCTACCACAGGTAGGAAATGAATGTAATGCATATGCTAATGAAAACCTGCTGACTGTTGTGTTAAAAATAGATTATAAGCAAGAAGGCTGCAAGCCAAGAGCCTAGTGACTATGTAACTCATATTGGTATGCTTACCAGCCAGACTGTAGCCAGCCACATAGTAATGCTGCATATTTTTTTCCTTTTAAACTTGCAGTTAAGAGCAGAGTTATCTAGTTTGAAACTGTAGCCCTTCCTTCACCATTCCAAGGAAAGCTTTATTAAAATAGACTGAACTATTTTAAAGATGTTAACATTTTAAATTAGCATATTTTACCTTTTACTTTGTTCTACAATTGATCAAGTTTATTTTCTATTGTACTTGTAGTAAAATCTAAGCAGCTTATTCTTATCTCTGGCCCTAGAGGTTCTCAGTCCTATCCACCCCCTTTTCCCCTACTTTCCAGTCCGAGTAGCCTTCTTTCCTTTCCTTAAAGATGCTGACATTGTTCCCATCATTTGGTATACTTCTCCAGTACCTGTTTAGTTTTGGTTCCTTCCTGATGGTTGAGTCTCAACTCAAATTATTCACTAATCACTCACTTATCTCCAGAGGGCTTTTTTTTTTTTTTTAATTTAAAACTTCTTCACCCATCATTGGTCAGTAGCTTTTTTCAAATGACTTTCAGTCATTTCAGTCCATCAGTTCTGTCTGACTCTTTGTGACCCCATGGACTGTAGCATGTCAGGCTTCCCTGTCCATCACCAACTCCTGAAGCTTGCTCAAACTCATAACCATCGNTTTTTAATTTAAAACTTCTTCACCCATCATTGGTCAGTAGCTTTTTTCAAATGACTTTCAGTCATTTCAGTCCATCAGTTCTGTCTGACTCTTTGTGACCCCATGGACTGTAGCATGTCAGGCTTCCCTGTCCATCACCAACTCCTGAAGCTTGCTCAAACTCATAACCATCGAGTTGGTGATGCCATCCAACCATCTCATCCTCTGTCATCCCCTTCTTCTCCTGTCTTCAATCTTTCCCAGTAGTAGGGTCTTTCCCAAAGAGTCAATTCTTTGCATCAGGTGGCCCAAGTATAGGAGCTTCAGCTTCAGCATCAGTCCTTCCAATGAATATTCAGGACTGATTTCCTTTAGGATTGACTGGTTTAATCTCCTTGCTGTCTAAGGGACTCTCAGAAGTCTTATCCAACACCGTAGTTCAAAAGCATACATTTTTCAGTGCTCAGCTTTCTTTGTGGTCCAAGTCTTATATCCATATGTGACTTCTGGAAAAACCACAGCTTTGACGAGATGGACCTTTGTTGGCAAAGTAATGTCCCTGCCTTTTAATATGCTGTCTAGGTTGGTCATAACTTTTCTCCCAAGGAGAAAGTGTCTTTTAATTTCATGGCTGCAGTCTCCATTTGCAGTGATTTGGAGCCCAAGAAAATAAAGTCTCTCATGGTTTCCATTGTTTCCCCATCTATTTGCCATGAAGTGATGGGACCAAATGCCATGATCTTAGTTTTTTGAATGTTGAGTTTCAAGTCAGCTTTTTCACTTTCACTTTCAAGAGGCACTGTAGTTCTTCTTCACTTTCTGTCATAAAGGTGGTGTCATCTGCATATCTGAGGTTATTGATATTTCTCCCATCAATCTTGATTCCAGCTTGTACTTTTACTTCCTTACTATTTTCCTTAGTGAGTACTTTCTAAGCACTTAATCCTTATGTTTTCTTATCTGTAGTGGTTGTTAGTCTCTAAGTCGTGTCCTACTCTTGCAACCCCATGTACTGTAGACCACAAGGCTCCTCTGTTCCTAGAATTTTCCAGGTAAGAATACTGGAGTTCCCAATCCAGGGATCGAACCCAATCCAGGTCTCCTGCACTGCAGGCAGATTCTTTACTGGCTGAGCACCAGGGAAGCTCCTGTTTTTTTTATTTGTATATATGTATTTTTAAATAATCTCCTTACCCATAAAGGTTGTTCAGTTGCTAAGTCAGTCATGTCTGACTCTTTATGACCCCAGGCACTATAGCATGCCAGGCTTCCCTGTCCTTCACTGTCTCCCAGATTTTGCTTAAATCCATGTCCATAGATCTATGATGCTATCTAACTATCTTATTCTCTGTCACTCTCTTCTCCTTTTGCCTTCAATCTTTCGCAGCAGTTGGGTCTTATCCATTGCATCACATGGCTAAAGTATTAGCAATTTAGCTTCATCATCAAACCTTCTAATGAATGTTCAAGGTTCATTTTCTTTAGGATTGACTGGTTTGATCTCCTTGCAGGCCAATGGGACCACTCAAGAGTCTTTACCAGCACCACAATTCAAAAGTATCAGTTCTTCGACACTCAGCCCTCTTTGTGGTACAATTCTCACATCTGTGCATGACTATTGGAAAAGCCATAGCTTTTACTATAACAGATATTTGTTGGCAAAGTGATGGCTGCTTTTTAATATGCCATCTATGTTTGACATGACTTTCCTTCCAAGGAGCAAGCATCTTTTTATTTCATGGCTGCATTCTCCATCCGTAATGATTTTGGAGCCAAAGAAAAGAAAATCTGTGACTATTTTCACTTTTTTCCCATCTGTTTTCCATGAAGTGATGGAATTGGATGCTATGATCTTAGTTTTCAGAATGTTGAATTTTAAGCCAGCTTTTTTAATGTCCTCTTTCACTCTCATTGATAGGCTCTTTTAGTTCCTCTTCACTTTTTGCTATTAGAGTAGTGTCATCTAACGAGATTGTTAATATTTCACCTGGAAATCTTGATTCCAGCTTATGATTTTTCCAGCCTGGCATATCACACGATGTGCTCTGCACATAAGATAAATAGGGTGACAAAATACAGCCCTGTCATACACCTTTCCCAATTTTGACCACTCAGTTGTTTCTTGTAAGCTTCTAACTGTTGCTTCTTGTTCCACGTACAGGTTTCTCAGGAGACAGGTAAGGTGGTCTGGTATTCTCATTTCTTTAAGAATTTTTTACAGATTGTTGTGATCTACACAGCCAAAGGCTTTCACTTAATCAATGAAGATAAGTTGTATATAATCACCACTCAAACCCTAGTGCTTAAAACAATGCCTGACACATATTAGGTGCACATAATAAATATGCTAATGGATGAATGAGTAAAGTAACATGATTGTTCATAAATATCTGACTATCATAACTGGTTCAGGAATAGTTCAGAAGTTTTGATAATTTTTATCTTTTACATGTATGATTATAGATAGAGATATATGCATCCTTTTGAAGAGTGCATAGATGAGCAAACATTTAAAAGTTTGAATTGCCTTATTTTCTTCCATCCCAAGAGTTGGAAGTATGAAAGAAGTAAGGCTTTCCTATAGCCACGGAGAGAGGAAGAGGAAATCAAGAAAAAAATGGAATCGGGCAAGTGAAAAAAATGTCAAACTAGGATGGTTTCAGGCCCAACTTAAAGCATGCATTTCTCTATAACTGGGAAGCACAACATAAATAAAATCTAGTTGGATAGAGACAGGGGCAGACCAAATATTTATTAGACAAATTATTTTTTCTTACCTGATATAGCAACCCTTCGGTGTTAAACTACATTCCTCTGTTTTTATCTGATTTTATAAATATAGGTTTGTGACAGCTGAAAAATAAGCACAGCTGTTTTCAGTGTTTTCACTTGATGTTTAAATTAATTTAAAATAAATTGTTTGAATTATTTTTGTCAACTGTTCATCACTGACATTTGCATAATATCTTATAAAAAATATTCACTTGCATATTGCTATTTAATCTTTAAAAATTCTCTGGGAGAGAGGCATGAAAATCCACTATTCTCTTTTAACAGAAAGTTAATTGACTGGTTTACTGTTACCAAGTTGTAAGACTTAGCAAAATCAGATTCAGATAGTAAACTGCTGAATATTAAACTCTTCGTATACATGATTCACAAACTATCATACACTAAACAAATATTAACTTTGATTTTTTAAGCATGTACTTGAAAACACTTATTTCAGCATTTTTGTATTGTATGCCATTCTGGTAAGTAAATGTTCAAGATAAGGTGTTCATTAGCTGGCAATTGCACCGCACTCCAGTACTCTTACCTGGAAAATCCCATGGATGGTGGAGCCTGGTAGGCTGCAGTCCATGGGGTCGCTAGGAGTCAGACACGACTGAGTGACTTCACTTTCACTTTTCACTTTCATGCATTGGAGAAGGAAATGGCAACCCACTCCAGTGTTCTTGTCTGGAGAATCCTAGGGATGGGGGAGCCTGGTGGGCTGCCGTCTATGGGGTCGCACAGAGTCGGACACGACTGAAGTGACTTAGCAGCAGCTGTTTGCCTTATTTCACAACATTGATTTCCAAAAGAGCACACAATAAAAACTCAAAATTTTCAATCTTATTACATTTTATTAATCACCTCACAGCAATTATTTCTCACAAGTGAATTTTTGCTTTCTTTTGTTTCTATAAACAGACAGAAATAAAAGGCTTTATTAAAAAGAATTTGTCACAGTTATCATGATGCTTCACATACCTAGGTTTCAAAGCCCCATATCTAAATGATTGAAATATTGTTGGTATATTTCACTTGATAATAAATCAAGCAGTACATTAGGGCTAGAATTTGGAAAGCCTCCTTAAAATTAGCCAAGATATGGGAAAATATTGTATTTTCTTAATACTAGAAAAATTGTTTTTGATAATTCCTTGAGGATAATCAATATAAGAGGCAAATAGAGAGGATTTGCTGATTTCAATAGCTCAAGTTTTGAGGTTGGAAAAAAAATTCATGTAGCCAAGCAGCCAAAGACAAGTTTAAATAAGTTCATTTAATTTTGCTTTTAATATTTAAAAATATGTTTATTATGTTAGCTTATGAATTGTTAATATTATGCCAAATAACACATTTTCTTTATTTGATTATTTCATTAATATACTTATTTTGCTTATAGTTCAAACTATACTTGCCTAATATGCTACTGGAGATCAGTGGAGATATAGCTCCACAAAGAATGAAAAGACAGAGCCAAAGCAAAAACAACACCCAGCTGTAGACGTGACTGGTAATAGAAGCAAAATCTGATGCCCTAAGAGCAATACTGCATAGGAACCTGGAATGTTATATACATGAATCAAGGCAAATTGGAAGTGGTTGAGCAGGAGTTGGCAAGACTGAATATCAACATTTTAGGAATCAGCAAACTACAATGGACTGGAATGGGTGAATTTATATCAGATGACCATTATATCTACTATTGTGGGCAAGAATCCCTTAGAAGAAATGGAGTAGCCATCATAGTCAACAAGAGTCTGAAATGCAGTACTTGGATGCAGCCTCAAAAATAATAGAAAGATCTCTGCTAGTTTCCAAGGCAAACCATTCAATAATCCAAGTATATGCCCTGACTGATAATGCTGAAGAACCTGAAGTTGAACAATTCTATGAAGAGCTACAAGACATTCTAGAACTGATACTCAAAAGAGATATCTTTTTTTCATTATAGAGGACTGAAATGCAAAAGTAGGAAGTCAAAAGATACCTGGAATAACGGGCAAATTTGGCATTGGAGTACAAAACAAAGCAGGTGAAAAGCTAACAGTGTTGCCAAGAAAATGAACTGATCATAGTAAACACGCTCTTCCAACAAAATAAGAAGACTCTATACATGGGCATCACCAGAAGAATAATATGGAAATCAGATTGATTATATTCTTTGTGGCTAAAGATGGAGAATCTCTATAGAGTCAGCAAAAGCAAGACTGGGAGCTGACTGTGGCTCAGATTATGAGCTCCTTATTGCCAAGTTCAGACTTACACTGAAGAAAGTAGGGAAAACCACTAGACCATTCAGGTATGACCTAAATCAAATTCCTTATGATTATACAGTGGAAGTGACAAGTAGATTTAAGGGATTAGATGTGATAGACAGAGTGCCTGAACAACTATGGACAGAGGTTCATGACATTGTATAGGAGGCAGTGATCAAGATCATACCCAAGAAAAAGAAATGCAAAAAAGGCAAAATGGTTGTCTGAAAAGGCCTTACAAATAGCTGAGAAAAGAAGAGAAGCTAAAGGCAAAGGAGAAAAGAAAGATATACATATCTGAATGCAGAGTTCCAAAGAATAGCAAGGAGATATAAGACTTTCTCAGTGATCAGTGCAAAGATATAGAAGAAAACAATAGAATGGGAAAGACTAGAGATCTCTTCAAGAAAATTAGAAATACCAAGGGAACATTTCATTAAAAGATGGGCATAATAAAGGACAGAAATGGTGTGGACCTGACAGAAGCAGAAGATATTAAGAAGAGGTGGCAAGAATACACAGAACTACACAGAAAAGATCTTCACAATACAGCCAAACATCCTGGTATGCAAAATCAAGTGGGCATTAGGAAGCATCACTATGAACAAAGCTAGTGGAGGTGATGGAATTCCAGTTGAGCTATTTCAAATCCTGAAAGATGATGCTGTGAAAGTGCTGCACTCAATATGCCAGCAAATTTGGAAAACCATTCCAGGCCCAGTGAAAGGCAATGCCAAAGAATGCTCAAACTACTACATAATTACACTCATCTCAAAATTTGGCAAAATAATGCTAAAAATTCTCCAAGGCAGGCTTCAACAGAACATGAACCGAGAACTTCCAGATGTTCAAGCTGGTTTTACAAAAGAAAGAGGAACAAGAGATCAAATTGCCAACATCGCTGGATCATGGAAAGAGCAAGAGAGTTCCAGGAAAACATCTATTTCTGCTTTATTGACTATGCCAAAGCCTTTGACTGTGTGGATCACAACAAACTGGGAAATTCTGAGAGATGGGGATACCAGGCCACTTGACCTGCCTCCTGAGATAGCTGTATTCAGGTCAAGAAGCAGCAGTTAGAACTGGACATGGAATGACAGACTGGTTCCAAATCAGGAAAGGGGTTCATGATGCCTGATATTTTCATTCTGCTTATTTAACTTATATGCAGAGTACATCATGCAAAATGCTGGGCTGGATGAAACACAAGCTGGAATCAAGATTGCCAGGAGAGATATCAACAACCTCAGATATGCAGATGACACCACCCTTATGGAAGAAAGTGAAGAAGAACAAAAGAGCCTCTTGATGAAAGTGAAAGAGGACAGTGAAAAAGTTGGTTTAATGTTCAACATTCATAAAACTAAGATCATGGCATCTGTTCCCATCACTTCATGGCAAATAGATGAGGAAACAATGGAAACAGTGTCAGACTTTATTTTGGGGGGCCCCAAAATCACTACAGATGGTGACTGCAACCATGAAATTTAAAGATATTTGCTCCTTTGTAGAAAAGATATCACTAACCTAGACAGTATATTAAAAAGCAGAGACTTCTTTGCCAACAAAGGTACATTTAGTCAAAACTACGGTTTTTCCAGTAGTCATGTACAGATATGAGAGTTGGACTATAAAGAAAGCTGAGCACCGAAAAATTGATGCTTTTGAACTGTGGTGTTGAGAAGACTCTTGAGAGTCCCTTGGACTGCAAGGAGATCTAACCAGTCCATCCTATAGGAAATCAGTTCTGAATATTCTTTGAAGGACTGATGCTGAAGCTGAAGCTCTAATACTTTGGCCATCTGATGTGAAGAACTGACTCCTTGGAAAAGATCCTGATGCTGGGAACAACTGAAAGCAGGAGGAGAAGGGAACGACAGAGATGGTTGAATGGTATCACTGACTCTATAGACATGAGTTTGAGTAAGCTGCAGGAAAAGTTGGTGATGGACAGGGAGGCCTTGCATGCTGCAGTCTGTGGGGTCTCAAAGAGTCAGACAGGACTGAATGACTGACCTGAACTGAACTGAACTGATAGTTCAGACACTGCTTGGTTAGAAAGCTTTCTTTTTTCCACATAATCTGGCAATATTAAGACATATAAAACATTACCATTCAATAGGTTATAACAAAAACCTTTAAAAGTAAATTAAACAATGCTATAAATCTATAAAATACTTAGTAATCAACTTGACAAGAAACCAACAAAATTTATGTGTGAAAAATTATAAAACTTTACAGAAGGACCTACAGAACACCTGAATAATTGAGAGGTCAATCATGTTGCTGATGGGAAGACTTACTATTTCAAATGTATAAATCTTTTATACTTTCAATTAATTGATACAGTAACCATAACATCAATAACATGTCCAAACTTTTTGTTAAGTTTATTTGCATATTCAGCTGGAAAATAAATATATGAGAATATGGGAATAGGGAAAAAATGTTTGAAAAACAAAGTGAAGGCTCTATGCTATACCAGATAACCAAGCAAATATAAGTTTGAGCAAACTCTGGGAAATAGTGAAGGACAAGGTAGCATGGCATGAGATTACAAAGAATTGGACAGAGCAACTTAATAACTTTGACAAATTTCAAAGTTATAGCAAATATTTACAAATATATCAGTAGAATATATTAAAATATAAAGAAATAGATGTATATTTCTATACAGATGGATTATCCTACATTGATATTGTGATAAATAACAATATATGTGGAAATTAATTTAAAAATAGATCTTTATCTCACATCATTAAAATATTTAAATTGAATATGAAGACTCTTGAAAACTTCAAAAACACTGAAGTATTGGAAGGAAATATAAAAAAATGTTATTTTCTGATGTTGCAGTTAGAAAATCACCCTGAGACATTAATGAAACTTGTCCAAATGAATGAAACAAAGTGGTAAAGATATATTTGACAAAAAAAAACCTGAAACAACAAAAAAAGGCAAATCAACTATGAATGTCTACAAAGTCAAAAATATTCAGAGAAAAGTGGAAAGTGCATAAGTTCAAATTCATCTAAAAGTAAACCTCAAGTCACAATTGGGGGCGATTCAGATCAGGATGCAGGAGACAATGTGGAGAGAGCAAAGAACAGGAGGCTTGAGTAGGAAGTCTTGAACTTCCAACTGCAGAGTTATGAGATAATATTCACAGAGTCCTCAGTCCAAAATTGCACATAAAGGACTGCTGATCTCACTGAAATGGACCTGTATAGTTCTCTGCCTGCTCAATGGACCTGTTTTAGTTTTCTGTCAGTCACTGGTTAAGAGGTGCTTATTGGGAAGCACCTTACCTGAGTGAACCTGGAGTTAATCCAGAGGGACAGTCGTGGGGGCCATGAGTCAGTATTGCTTCCCACAAAGGGAGATCTGAGAAGTGTTATTTTTATTTCCACTCCAAAAGACATAATTTTTTTAAAAGACATTTAAATAGGGCGTTCCGAGTGGAGCTAGCGGTAAAGAAACTGCCTGCCAATGCAATAGACCTAAGAGAGGCCGGTTCATTCCCTGGGTAGGGAAGATGCTCTGGAGGAGGGCATGGCAGTCCACTCCAGTATCCTTGCCTGGAGAATCCCATGGACAGAAGAATCTGGTGGGCTACAGTCCATAGGGCTGCAAAGAGTTGGCCACGACTGAAGCAAGCAACTTATCACACACACATGCGCAAGTCATTAGGAGTAAAATAACCCAACAGAGATGAGTAAGAATATGAGCAAACCTCAATGTAAAACATGGATTCATATCATAAAAAATCTATGAAAATCAGTTTCATCAAATAAAGATTAAGTGAAGTGACAGTTAAACACACATTTTTACTTATCAGAATGCAAAAGCATTCAGTTCAGTTCAGTCACCCAGCTGTGTCCAACTCTTTGAGACCCCATGAATAAATAGCAGCATGCCAGGCCTCCCTGTCATCACCAACTCCCGGAGTTCACCCAAACTCATGCCCATTGAGTCGGTGATGCCATCCAACCATCCTATCCTCTGTCATTCCCTTCTCCTCCTGCCTTCAATCTTTCCTAGCATCAGAGTCTTTCCAAAAAGTCAATTATTCACATCAGGTGGACAAAGTATTGGAGTCTCAGCTTTAGTATCAGTCCTTCCATGAACACACAGGACCAATCTCCTTTGGGATGGACTGGTTGGATCTCCTTGCAGTCCAAGTGATTCTCAAGTCTTCTCTAACACCACAGTTCAAAAGTATCAATTCTTCAGCACTCAGCTTTCTTCACAGTGCAACTCTCACATCCATACTTGACTACTGGAAAAACAATAGCTTTGACTGGATGGACCTCTGTTGGTGAAGTAATATCTCTGCTTTTGAATATGCTATCTAGGCTGGTCATAACTTTCCTTCCAAGGAGTAAGCGTCTTTTAATTTCATGGCTGCAGTCACCATCTGCAGTGAGTTTGGAGCCCCAAAAAATAAAGTCTGACACTGTTTCCACTGTTTCCCCATCTATTTCCCAGGAAGTGATGGGACCAGATGCCATGATCTTCGTTTTCTGAATGTTGAGCTTTAAGCCAACTTTTTCACTTTCCTCTTTCACTTTCATCAAGAGGCTTTTTAGTAGACTACTTTAAATCATTTATGTCTTAGTTAAGTGGATGCAACTATGAGGAAGTCCTAAAATATTTATGACCAAAGTCTGAAGAAACTGGCGTGGAGACAGCAGTCATGCTCCAATCTGGAAAATGTATAGGTAAAATACAAGTGTGTTCTGACTTAGTGGTGTTTTGGTATAAGCACACCAACTTTGGCCTCTGTCTGCCCTTGTTTCATAGCACTTGCATGTTCTCCTTTCTGCATGGGTTTTCTGCTTATATCTTAGAATACTTGCCCCAGTTTTGTATTTTGTGGAACAATGCATATGTTCCTGTCATGAAGCTGTACAATGGCGAGTGAATTCTGTTGCAGCAAGCAAAACTATAGCCTTGCTTACTGCAATTATCAGCCAGTAGCTTATAGAGTGGAGAAGGCAATGGCACCCCACTTCAGTACTCTTGCCTGGAAAATCCCATGGGTGGAGGAGCTTGGTGGGCTGCAGTCCATGAGGTTGCTAAGAGTCGGACATGACTGAGCAACTTCATTTTGACTTTTCACTTTCATGCCTTGGGGAAGGAAATGGCAACCCACTCCAGTATTCTTGCCTGGAGAATCCCAGGAACAGGGGAGCCTCATGGGCTGCTGTCTGTGGGGTCACACAGAGTTGGACACGACTGAAGTGATGCAGCAGCAGCAGCAGCAGCTCATAGAGAATCAAGTCTGCCTCTCTTCTGCTCATCAAATCTCATGTGAGTGAAATTATCTGACATGGCCTAAATGATACTGAGGATCCCAGCAACAAAGGACTACTTAAATATAGTGTTTTAGCTATACAACTTCTCTTTTTAGAGAGGGCTGGAATAGCATTGAAACATGTGTATTACCATATGTGAAACAGATAACCAGTCCAAGTTTGATGCATGAAACAGAGCACTCAAAGCTAGTGCACTGGGACAGTCCAGAGGGATAGAATGGGGAGGGAGGAGAAAAGGGGCTTCAGAATGGGGGACATATGTACACCTGTGACTGATGNGGACTACTTAAATATAGTGTTTTAGCTATACAACT
Organism: Neotragus moschatus; assembly: GCA_006410615.1. NCBI lineage: Eukaryota > Metazoa > Chordata > Mammalia > Artiodactyla > Bovidae > Neotragus > Neotragus moschatus. The sequence goes on from SJYA01001319.1 coordinate 504,467, forward strand.
TCTCTTTTTAGAGAGGGCTGGAATAGCATTGAAACATGTGTATTACCATATGTGAAACAGATAACCAGTCCAAGTTTGATGCATGAAACAGAGCACTCAAAGCTAGTGCACTGGGACAGTCCAGAGGGATAGAATGGGGAGGGAGGAGAAAAGGGGCTTCAGAATGGGGGACATATGTACACCTGTGACTGATGCGTGTCAGTGTATGGCAAAGAACACCATAATATTATAAAGTAATTAGCTTCCAATTAAAATAATTTTTAAAATTACTTTAAAACTTTTTTAATTTAAAATTTAAAAAACAAGTAAAATAAAGAGAGAGGAATGGTAGTTGAAGCAATTTAAGTTATAAAGGTATAGCTAGATGTTGACAAAAACTTGGTAGGTAATAGATACAGACTAGTAAAAATAATGATGCTTGTCTCTGCATAAGGCTCTTAAATAAAGACCAGGCCTGTGAGAACTTGAGAAACATGTTAAGACAAGCCCTTTAGTGGATCTGGAAAAAGAGCAAGCAATCACTTTTCTGCATGACAAATTGCATGTTTTTGCATGTTCAAATGTCTCCTGGGAGGGATGCCTTTGTTATTATTTGGCTATCCAAAAGTTTTTAAACATGCTTTGAATTATTCTTCAACTTTCTTCCTTTGAAACTTTCAGCCTCCTAATAAATACTACTGAAAGCTTTTTATATATCTTAAAAATGCCCCCAAAGATATAAGACATTTTAGTCTTTTGTTTAATCATTTCCCTTAAAGAGAGTTTTATTGAGTATCCAATGTGACTCAGATTCTTTACTGGGCACAGTCCATCAGTGAAATAGAAAAATGAGCTAACAGTTGCATTCTGTATACTAAGTGCAAATCTCTATATTTAAAGAATCGAATGAAAAAGCTATCCATGTTGAATGGGGTCAGGGAGATCCAGGCAGAGAAAGGAATAGTCAAACAAGTTCTAAGGCCTTGAAGTTTACATCAGTTCAGTTCAGTTCAGTTGCTTAATCATGTCTGAATCTTTGCGACCCCATGAATTGCAGCATGCCAGGCCTTCCTCTCCATCACCAACTCCCCGAGTTCACTCAAACTCATGCGCATCAAGTCGGTGATGCCATCCAGCCATCTCATCCTCTGTCATCCCCTGCTGTTCACATGAGGTGGCCAAAGAATTGGAGTTTCAGCTTTAGCATCAGTCCTTCCAAAGAACACCCAGGACTGGTCTCATTTAGGATGTCTGGTTGAATCTTCTTACAGTCCAAGGGACTCTCAAGAGTCTTCTCCAACTCCACAGTTCAAAAGCATCAACTCTTCGGTGCTCAGCTTTCTTCACAGTCCAATTCTCTCATCCATACATGACCACTGGAAAAACCATAGCCTTGAATACACAGACTTTTGTCAGCAAAGTAACGCCTCTGCTTTTNGACAGGACTGAATGACTGACCTGAACTGAACTGAACTGATAGTTCAGACACTGCTTGGTTAGAAAGCTTTCTTTTTTCCACATAATCTGGCAATATTAAGACATATAAAACATTACCATTCAATAGGTTATAACAAAAACCTTTAAAAGTAAATTAAACAATGCTATAAATCTATAAAATACTTAGTAATCAACTTGACAAGAAACCAACAAAATTTATGTGTGAAAAATTATAAAACTTTACAGAAGGACCTACAGAACACCTGAATAATTGAGAGGTCAATCATGTTGCTGATGGGAAGACTTACTATTTCAAATGTATAAATCTTTTATACTTTCAATTAATTGATACAGTAACCATAACATCAATAACATGTCCAAACTTTTTGTTAAGTTTATTTGCATATTCAGCTGGAAAATAAATATATGAGAATATGGGAATAGGGAAAAAATGTTTGAAAAACAAAGTGAAGGCTCTATGCTATACCAGATAACCAAGCAAATATAAGTTTGAGCAAACTCTGGGAAATAGTGAAGGACAAGGTAGCATGGCATGAGATTACAAAGAATTGGACAGAGCAACTTAATAACTTTGACAAATTTCAAAGTTATAGCAAATATTTACAAATATATCAGTAGAATATATTAAAATATAAAGAAATAGATGTATATTTCTATACAGATGGATTATCCTACATTGATATTGTGATAAATAACAATATATGTGGAAATTAATTTAAAAATAGATCTTTATCTCACATCATTAAAATATTTAAATTGAATATGAAGACTCTTGAAAACTTCAAAAACACTGAAGTATTGGAAGGAAATATAAAAAAATGTTATTTTCTGATGTTGCAGTTAGAAAATCACCCTGAGACATTAATGAAACTTGTCCAAATGAATGAAACAAAGTGGTAAAGATATATTTGACAAAAAAAAACCTGAAACAACAAAAAAAGGCAAATCAACTATGAATGTCTACAAAGTCAAAAATATTCAGAGAAAAGTGGAAAGTGCATAAGTTCAAATTCATCTAAAAGTAAACCTCAAGTCACAATTGGGGGCGATTCAGATCAGGATGCAGGAGACAATGTGGAGAGAGCAAAGAACAGGAGGCTTGAGTAGGAAGTCTTGAACTTCCAACTGCAGAGTTATGAGATAATATTCACAGAGTCCTCAGTCCAAAATTGCACATAAAGGACTGCTGATCTCACTGAAATGGACCTGTATAGTTCTCTGCCTGCTCAATGGACCTGTTTTAGTTTTCTGTCAGTCACTGGTTAAGAGGTGCTTATTGGGAAGCACCTTACCTGAGTGAACCTGGAGTTAATCCAGAGGGACAGTCGTGGGGGCCATGAGTCAGTATTGCTTCCCACAAAGGGAGATCTGAGAAGTGTTATTTTTATTTCCACTCCAAAAGACATAATTTTTTTAAAAGACATTTAAATAGGGCGTTCCGAGTGGAGCTAGCGGTAAAGAAACTGCCTGCCAATGCAATAGACCTAAGAGAGGCCGGTTCATTCCCTGGGTAGGGAAGATGCTCTGGAGGAGGGCATGGCAGTCCACTCCAGTATCCTTGCCTGGAGAATCCCATGGACAGAAGAATCTGGTGGGCTACAGTCCATAGGGCTGCAAAGAGTTGGCCACGACTGAAGCAAGCAACTTATCACACACACATGCGCAAGTCATTAGGAGTAAAATAACCCAACAGAGATGAGTAAGAATATGAGCAAACCTCAATGTAAAACATGGATTCATATCATAAAAAATCTATGAAAATCAGTTTCATCAAATAAAGATTAAGTGAAGTGACAGTTAAACACACATTTTTACTTATCAGAATGCAAAAGCATTCAGTTCAGTTCAGTCACCCAGCTGTGTCCAACTCTTTGAGACCCCATGAATAAATAGCAGCATGCCAGGCCTCCCTGTCATCACCAACTCCCGGAGTTCACCCAAACTCATGCCCATTGAGTCGGTGATGCCATCCAACCATCCTATCCTCTGTCATTCCCTTCTCCTCCTGCCTTCAATCTTTCCTAGCATCAGAGTCTTTCCAAAAAGTCAATTATTCACATCAGGTGGACAAAGTATTGGAGTCTCAGCTTTAGTATCAGTCCTTCCATGAACACACAGGACCAATCTCCTTTGGGATGGACTGGTTGGATCTCCTTGCAGTCCAAGTGATTCTCAAGTCTTCTCTAACACCACAGTTCAAAAGTATCAATTCTTCAGCACTCAGCTTTCTTCACAGTGCAACTCTCACATCCATACTTGACTACTGGAAAAACAATAGCCTTGACTGGATGGACCTCTGTTGGTGAAGTAATATCTCTGCTTTTGAATATGCTATCTAGGCTGGTCATAACTTTCCTTCCAAGGAGTAAGCGTCTTTTAATTTCATGGCTGCAGTCACCATCTGCAGTGAGTTTGGAGCCCCAAAAAATAAAGTCTGACACTGTTTCCACTGTTTCCCCATCTATTTCCCAGGAAGTGATGGGACCAGATGCCATGATCTTCGTTTTCTGAATGTTGAGCTTTAAGCCAACTATTTCACTCTCCTCTTTCACTTTCATCAAGAAGCGTTTTAGTTCCTCTTCACTTTCTGCCATAATGGTGGTGTCATCTGCATATCTGAGGTTATTGATATTTCTCCCCACAATCTTGATTACAGCATGTGCTTCCTCTAGCCCAGTGTTTCTCATAATGTACTCTGCATAGAAGTTAAATAAGCAGGGTGACAATATACAGTACTCCTTTTCCTATTTGGAACCAGTCTGTTGTTCCATGTCTGGTTCTAACTGTTGCTTCTTGACCTGCATACAGGTTTCTCAAGAATAGCTCAGGTTGTCTGGTATTCCCAAATTTTTCAGATTTTCCACAGTTTATTGTGATTGTTGTAGTCAATAAACCAGAAATATATGTTTTTCTGGAACTCTCTTGCTTTTTCCATGATCCAGCAGATGTTGGCAGTTTAATCTCTGGTTCCTCTGCCTTTTCTAAAACCAGCTTGAACATCAGAAAGTTCATGGTTCACGTATTTCTGAAGCCTGGCTTGGAGAATTTTGAGCATTACTTTATTATCATGTGAGATGACTGCAATTGAGTGGTAATGTGAGCCTTCTTTGACATTGTCTTTCTTAGGGATTGGAAATAAAACTGATCTCTTCCAGTCCTGTGGCCACTGCTCAGTTTTCCAAATTTGCTGGCATATTAAGTGCAGCCATTTCACAGCATCATCTTTTAGGATGTGAAATAGCTCACCTGTAATTCCATCACCTCCACTAGCTTTGTTCAGAGTGATGCCTCTTAAGGCCAACTTGACTTTGCATACTAGGTTGTCTGGTTCTAAGTGAGTGATCACATCATCATGATTATCTGGGTCATGAAGATCTTTTTTGTACAGTTTTTTTGTGTATTCTTGCCACCCCTTCTTAATATCTTCTGCTTCAGTTAGGTCCATACAATTTCCGTCCATTATTGAGCCCATCTTTGCATGAAATGTTTCCTTGGTATCTCTAATTTTCTTGAAGAGATCTCTAGTCTTTATCTTTCTATTGTTTTCATCTATTTCTTTGCATTGATCACTGAGGAAAGCTTTGTTATCCCTCCTTGCTATTCTTTGCAAAAGCATTAAACAGTTTCAATTTTCTGGTGTTCTACATGGCATTGAGCAATTTTGAAGGGCAACTGTGTCATAATTCTAAAAATTAAATGTACAGTTCTTCTTATTGAACAAGTTCACTCTGAGTTTTCTAGTCAGATTTATTTAAAATGGTGAAAATATATGTAATATTCTATATATCCATCACTAAAAGAATGGTAGGTAAACTATTGGGAATTTACTTATTTGCCTGTTTACTTGTCAATAAGTAAAGCAGAAGGTCAAGAACTAAAGAGCCTCTTGAGGAAAGTGAAAGAGCAGAATGAAAAAGTTGGCTTAAAACTCAACATTCAGAAAATTATGATCATGGCATCCAGTCCCATGCCTTCATGGTACATAGATTGGGAAATAATGGAAACAGTGAGAGAATTTGTTTTGGTGGAGCTCCAAAATCAGTCCAGATGGGGATTGCGGCCATGAAATTAAAAGACATTTGCTCCATGGAAGAAAGCTATGAGAAACATAGACAGAATATTAAAAAGCAGAGACATTACTTTGCCAACAAAAGTCCATCTAGTCAAAGCTATTGTTTTTCTAGTATTCATGTATGGATGTGAGAGTTGGACTGTGAAGAAAGCTGAGTGCTGAAGAATTGATGCTTTTGAACTGCGGTGTTCGAGAAGGCTTTTGAGAGTCTCTTGGGCTGTAAGGAGATCCAACCAGTCAATCCTAAAGAAAATCTGTCCTGAGCATTCATCGAAAGGACTGATGCTGAAGCTGAAAATCCAATAGCTTGGCCATCTGATGCAAAGGGCTAACTCATTTGAAAAGACTCTGATGCTGGGAAACATTGAAAAGCAGTGAGAAGAGGATGACAGAGGATGAGATGGTTGGATAGCATCACCGATGGACGCAATGGACATGAGTTTGAAAAAGCTCTGGGAGTTGGCGATGAACAGGGAAGCCTGGCATGTTGCAGTCTATGTGTTCACAAAGAGTCAGACACAACTGAGTGACTGAACTGAACTGAACTTTTCAATAAAATAGCTGTAATTCCCTACTCACAGATCTGTTGGGTGAGTGAGGATTTATACATGACATTTAAAATGCTCAGAATATTAACCAACATATGGTATGTACTCAATATTTGATAGCATTCATTAACATTATGTGATATTATGTAATTAAAATACTAGACAAATAAGCACATATTACTGAAATTGAAAGAATTATTTATTTTTGTTGAATTAAAAAATAAAGTTGAAGAAAAAATGTTAATATGCTATTTTAGTAAAAATAAAACTTAGAAGCGTATTAGTATATATACATATATATATACATACATACATACATACATATATACATACATATATATATGTGTACAGAAAAATATCTGAACAGATAGTTATAAACTGTTAGCAGGGATACACTCTGGGGAATGAGAAAGGGTTATATGTAGGAATTCACTATTACTCAAAAAAGTTCTGAATTTTGGCTAGTAGCTTTAAATAGCACAAACTATTATTTAATTATATTTTTGAAATTAAGTAAAAAATGAATAAATTAGTATTATTCCAAATAATTTAGGACTGTATTAAATTTAGCACACATGCATTTAAAAAACAAGCCAAAATTAAAAATGTGAACTGGTACTAAAAATTTATTTGAACCTATATTAAATATAGCTCAAATATCATTTGCTAATATGTATTCATTCTGTGGAAAATTCTGAAAGAGTTGGGAATACCAGACCTCCTGACCTGCCTCTTGAGAAACCTATATGCAGGTCAGGAAGCAACAGTTAGAACTGGACATGGATCACCAGACTAGTTCCAAATAGGAAAAGGAGTACGTCAAGGCTCTATATTGTCACCCTGCTTGTTTAACTCATATGCAGAGTACATCATGAGAAATGCTGGACTAGAAGAAGCACAAGCTGTAATCAAGATTGTGGGGAGAAATATCAATAACCTCAGATATGCAGATGACACCACCATTATGGCAGAAAGTGAAGAGGAACTAAAACACCTCTTGATGAAAGTAAAAGAGGAGAGTGAAATAGTTGGCTTAAAGTTCAACATTCAGAAAACGAAGATCATGGCATCTGGTCCCATCACTTCCTGGGAAATAGATGGGGAAACAGTGGAAACAGTGTCAGACTTTATTTTTGGGGGCTCCAAACTCACTGCAGATGATGACTGCAGCCATGAAATTAAAAGACGCTTACTCCTTGGAAGGAAAGTTATGACCAACGTAAATAGCATATTCAAAAGCAGAGACATTACTTCACCAACAGAGGTCCATCCAGTCAAGGCTATTGTTTTTCCAGTAGTCAAGTATGGATGTGAGAGTTGGACTGTGAAGAAAGCTGAGCACCAAAGAACTGATTCTTTTGAACTGTGGTGTTGGAGAAGANCATTCAGAAAACGAAGATCATGGCATCTGGTCCCATCACTTCCTGGGAAATAGATGGGGAAACAGTGGAAACAGTGTCAGACTTTATTTTTGGGGGCTCCAAACTCACTGCAGATGATGACTGCAGCCATGAAATTAAAAGACGCTTACTCCTTGGAAGGAAAGTTATGACCAACGTAAATAGCATATTCAAAAGCAGAGACATTACTTCACCAACAGAGGTCCATCCAGTCAAGGCTATTGTTTTTCCAGTAGTCAAGTATGGATGTGAGAGTTGGACTGTGAAGAAAGCTGAGCACCAAAGAACTGATTCTTTTGAACTGTGGTGTTGGAGAAGACTCTTGAGAGTCCCTTGGACTGCAAGGAGAGCCAACAAGTCCATCCTAAAGGAGATCAGCCCTGGGTGTTCTTTGGAAGGAATGATGCTAAAGCTGAAGCTCCAGTACTTTGGCCACCTCATGTGAAGAGTTGATTCATTGGAAAAGACTCTGATGCTGGGAGGGATTGGGGGCAGGAAGAGAAGGGGACAACAGAGGATGAGATGGCTGCATGCCATCACCAACTTGATGGACGTGAGTTTGGGTGAACTCTGGGAGTTGGTGATATATGGGAGGCCTGGCATGCTGCAATTCATGGGGTCACAAAGAGTCAGACATAACTGAGCGAGTGAACTGAACTGATTCATTCTTTAAAAGGAACACATATTTGATTCTTATTTGTTTGGTATTTTCCACTCAAGGCTTAAAAGTTTTAGAAATCCTTTACCTGTTAATCACTGTAAGAGTGAAAAATACATAAAAATAGAATAAAAAATCACTCCTAATCAGGAGTTAATGAGGTAGTTGAAAATTTGTAAATTTTATACATTTTGTAACTAAAATTCTTGCAATGTTCCAAACACTCTCTTATGGTACATCTTATATGTGTTGTGCTGGACTAACCAGTTGGAAAAAAAAAAAAAAAAAGATGCCCACTTACTATGGGAAATGCTTTTTCAAGCCATTTGCTTCAGTGCTTCCCTGGTGGCTCGGAGGTTAAAGTGTCTGCCTCCAATGCAGGAGACCTGGGTTCGATCCCTGGGTCGGGAAGTTCCCCAGAGAAGGAAATGGCAACCCACTCCAGTATTCTTGCCTGGAGAATCCCATGGATGGAGGAACCTGGTCGGCTACAGTCCACAGGGTTGCAAAGAGTTGGATATGACTGAACAGCTTCACCTTACCACCTTATATTATATCTAATCACTGTGATTAGATTGTGCAGGTGATTTTGAACTAAGACAACAATAGTATTATCTTTATTTAAATAGAGCAATTGAAATATGGAGGATTTACGGCCCAAACTTTACCAACAAGAGCACTTGCACAGCTAGAGGAAGTCTAGTCTCTAGAGGAGAGGAACTAGTCTCTCTTCTAGTTGCTAAGCTTATAATGTATGAAGGAAATTTGAATCTGGCCATGGCCTAGTGTTTCACAGCTTGCCTTATCTCTTTGGGATATAATGAAACCAGTTGGAAAATGAAAAGGTTGAGGGAGCTACAAGGACAGATATTTCAATGACATCTAAGATCTTGGTATAGTTGTTTCAATGGGGATTTCTCCTCTCTTCTTTCATGTGCTTTGGTAATGAAGCAATGCATCTAACTTTTTTCATGAGCAATTTTGAGTTGTATTTCTCTCCCTTTCAATAAATGGTCTTATACTATATCAGTTCAGTTCAGTTCAGTTGCTCAGTCGTGTCTGACTCTTCGAAACCCCGTGAATTGCAGCACACCAGGCCTCCCTGTCCATCACCAACTCCCAGAGTTCACTCAAACTCACGACCATGGAGTCAGTGATGCCATCCACCCATCTCATCCTCTGTCATCCCCTTCTCCTCCCCCCCCACAATCCCTCCCAGCATCAGAGTCTTTTCCAGTAAGTCAACTCTTCGCATGAGCTGGCCAAAGTACTGGAGTTTCAGCTTTAGCATCATTCCTTCCAAAGAACACCCGGGGCTGATCTACTTCAGAATGGACTGATTGGATCTCCTTGCAGTCCAAGGGACTCTCAAGAGTCTTCTCCAACACCAGAGTTCAAAAGCATCAGTTCTTCAGTGCTCAGCTTTCTTCACAATCCAACTCTCACATCCATGCATGACTACTGGAAAAATCATAGCCTTGACTAGACAGACCTTTGTTGGGAAAGTAATGTCTCTGCTTTTTAATGTAGACATGTAAAAATACACAAAACTTACATATAATTTCTAGGCATTTTTGGAACCCTTGAAATTCATCATGGGATCCAGATTAGGAGCCATAGTCACAGAAGCTGATTAGTCTGATTATCTAGGGTTTATTTTTTGGTGTGTTTTTTTTCTCCTAGGTATTAATGAAAGTTGCTCAGTCATGTCTGACTCTTTGTGACCCCATGGAATAGTCCATGGAATTCTTCAGGCCAAAATACTGGAGTGGGTAGCCGTTCCCTTCTCCAGGGGATCTTCTCAACCCAGGGATCAAATCCAGGCTTCCTGCACTGCAAGTGGGTCCTTTACCAGCTGAGCTACCAGGGAACCCCAGGTATTAATATGTGTCCCTAAAACAGAGAAAAACTAATATTCTTCATGTTTCCTAACCTCTCTTCAGTCATAGCTTTTATATACTGTTGACTTTGATGGTTATCTTGAGCAGATTTTTTTCCCAGCTATATAATGTTTATTTCCTTAGCTATACTTTATATTGGAAATTATATCCATGTTCCTCAGTGGATAGAGAAGGACAGAGTTAGCCCTGAGCAGTGGGATAAGGAAAAATTATTGAGAGTAACACGACTCTTACTCTCAAAATACATATGAAAGCTATATAATGATTATTGCTTGCTCTTTTGGTCAATGATCAGTCTACAGTAAAAAAAAAAAAAAAAAAACACATAGGCCAGTTGATGATATTATGCATCTTGTTCCCATAAAAAGTCATCAGTTTATTTGCCAACCATACAGTCTTCAGTCTTCACTTATCTTTAGTTTTCATTGTGTTACTGAAAAGAAACTTGGCCCACCAGTTGCAGTGTCCCAGGAGGCTATAGAAAATACAGAGACAAAATCTTACTGGCAAGAATTTTGTTAATTTAAGTTATCTCATGGATCCAAGGCATGCTAAGGGAACAAGTGACATAAAGTACCTCTTTCATCATAATTTGATACAGATTTACATAGAGCATTAAAATAATCTCCTTCAATATACAACAAAAATTTGCATTTAATATCTATTATTATTTTAATAATTATGGTAGGAGAGGTAACAGGAAATAATTTATTAACTGTAAGGTAATTCAAGATAATTTGCCTCTTCCTACAATCTGGTGAATAAGAATTTCCAAAGTTTGGACCAAAATGTCTTATTTTCTTAGTTTTCAATATTAATCCTCTATAACCATAAAGCCCAGCTACAATTTTCATACACAAATTTTCATAGTTACACGTTTTTATCTGTGAATTGGGAGAAGGCAATTAAGTCCTGTTAGTAACTGAAAATGTTAACCCTGACACCAGCTTTTTAAAAAATGATTAAATCGATTTAGTTAGCTACATCATTGGATAATTTCATCACTTTTCCAGGACTCAGTTTTCTCATAATGGAAAAAAATAATAATTTAAACAACAGACTCTTCAAATTCTCATTTAGCTTCAAAATATTATGAAGAGATGATTCAAGAATATAATTTAGTAGCACCAAATAATTACTTCCATGTTATACAGAAAGAACACACTTCAGTTAATCTTCTTTAAACAGCTTCATTGTCCTAAGTGCTTTTATCTTCCTATTATTTCCTTAATGTAGATTCATGAAGTTGCTCTGATATAAATTAGGCAAGTGACCTTAAATTAATGGTATAAGCAGAATATTTGTGGAATCAAGTTTACAACAAAGATAGTTCCTCCTTTTCAAATGTTGTGCCTGTTTCTCTCTTTGCATCCTTACATTTTAACATAATTAATAGATTTATAAATATATAGATATGTGTATGTATGTATATGGGTATGTGCCTGTCAGTAATAAAAATGTGAATATTATCTTAACTAGAGAAAGGTATTTTGCTTCTATTGCTATTTGCTATAGGAGGATGCTTAAAAGGAGAATTATTCAAAGTGAAATGGGGTCAACTATATTCAGTTAAACCTGACTCACTGGTTCTGCTTGGTTTTCAGATTCTTCTTGCACATTTTTACATTTGGTGTAGCCTCAAAATAACATCTTGAATTCGATCTATTTTAAAGTATTTTGTATTTTCCTTTTTTTCTTCTTCATATTTATATCATGAAGATATATTTAATAATGAAGCACCTATGTCTTGATACTAAAATACTGAAGATGACTTCACTGCTAGTGATGAAGACGTTTGTCTCCTAAACAAAATGTGATCAGTTCAGTTCAGTTAACTTCAGTTGCTCAGTCTGACTCTTTGCGACCCTATGAACCACAGTACTCCAGGCCTCCCTGTCCATAACCAACTCCTGGAGTATACTCAAACCCATGTCCATCGAGTCGATGATGCCATCCAACCATCTCATCCTCTATTGCCCCCTTCTCCTACTGCTCTCAATCTTTCCCAGCATCAGAGTCTTTTTCAGTGAGTTACCTCTTTGCATCAGGTGGCCAAAGTATTAGAGCTTCAGCCCCAACATCAGTCCTTCCAGTCAGTATTCAGGACTGATTTCATTTAGGATGGACTGGTTGGATTTTCTTGCAGTTCAAGGGACTCTCAAGAGTCTTCTCCAACACCACAGTTCAAAAGCATCAATTTTTTGGTGCTCAGCTTTCTTTATAGTCCAGCTCTCACATCCATACATGACCACTGGAAAAAACATAGCCTTGACTAGATGGACCTTTGTTGANTTGCTATTCTTTGGAACTCTGCATTCAAATAGGTATATCTTTCCTTTTCTCCTTTGCTTTTCACTTCCTATCTCTTCACAGCTATTTGTAAGGCCTCCTCAGACAGCCATTTTGCTTTTTTGCATTTCTTTTTTTGGGGGGATGGTCTTGATTTCTGTATTTTGTACAATTTCATGAACCTCCACCCATAGTTCATCAGATCGGTGCTTTAAATTAATAAAGATTTATTTTTTTAATGAAGCAAGACATTTAGGGATCTGGTGGGCCAGGGTTGCAGAAACGTCTCAGTGTTGACAGCAGGTACCTGGGATTTATTCTTTTTTCTCTGTTATTCCTGTCTGTGACTTTCAACCTTATAGGCATCACATATGGATTACAAGCAAGAAAAGTTGAAAAGGTGAAATTAAGCATTGCAACTGAATGTTTCTGTCTTAATCAGTTTGGGCTGCTATGAGAAATTACCATAGATTGGGTGACTTACACAAAAACAAAAATTTTTTTTTATCATAATTGTGAACCCTAGAGGTCTGACAGCAGGATGCTAGGGTGGTTGGGTTCTGGCTAGAGCCCTCTTCCAGTTTGCAAAGTGCAAGCTATTTGTATCCTCAAATAAAAAAGCAAGAATGAGCTAGCTATCTTCTGTACTTAGAAGAGCCCCAATTCCATTCAGAAAGCTCCACTTGTATGATTAAAGTAAATTAAAATAACAACACAATGGGGACTAGATTTCAATGTACCAATTTTAGGGGGACACAATCAATTATTCATTTTATATCAATATTCTTTCTACATTTATTTCCAGGGATCTTCCCCTGTGATTCTTGCATCTAATTGGCCAATATTGTTTTGTTATCCCACTGCTAGCTGTAAGAGTGCTGCTGCTGCTAAGTCACCTCAGTTGTGTTTGACTCTGTGCGATTCCATAGACAGCAGCCCACCAGACTCTGTGGTCCCTGGGATTCTCTAGACAAGAATACTGGAGCAGGTTGCCATTTCCTTCTCCAATGTATGAAAATGAAAAGTGAAAGTGAAGACGCTCAGTCGTATCAGACTCTTAGCTACCCCATGGACTGCAACCTACCAGGCTCCTCCGTCCATGGGATTTTCCAAGCAAGAGTACTGGAGTGGGTTGCAACTGCCTTCCCTGATAAGAGTGCTAGTAAAATGATTTTATCTGGGTACATTCACCCGCCCCCTATAAGCTCAGGTTAAAGAAAGACAGTGAGACTGGATATTGAGTAAGCAATTAGCAGCACATACCACAACACATATTACCAGTGCCAAGGGAATTTCAGTATGTTATTCTCAAAGGGTTCCAAGAGCAAATTGGATGGTCATGAATCACTGAAAGGGCACGTTTGCTCAACTGATGATTAGGTTGTCATTCATGATTTAATTTTATTTAACGTACATGATGAGGCTCTTTCCCATTACTTCTTTATAGGCTTTATGGTGAATGTGTGCATTTATGGATGCTAAGTTGCTTCAGTCATGTCCCACTCTTTGATACCCTATGAACTATAGCCAGCCAGGTTCCTCTGTCCATGAGATTCTCCAGGCAAGAATACTGGAGTGGGTTACCATGCCCTCCTCCAGAGGATCTTCCCAACCCACGGATCAAATCTGTGTCTCTTAAGTCTCCTGCACTGGCAGGTGGGTTCTTTACCACTAGCACCACCTGGGATACCCATTTATTACTGAGTGTATAGAAGTGGCAAAATTGCTTATGAATTAATTGCACAATCCCTTAAGGATTTAAGATTATACTTGTAAAACTAAGAGTCCCTATTATAACTGAATAGAGGAGTAATGACAACTGTTCAGACCAATGGACAAAGATAGGAGCTGTGCTCTAAATGACATGGAAGATCGAGATCAGTGTCATTACAAAACATGAATAAATAACCATTACTGAGGTCTGTTGTTCCTCAATAACTCATGTGCTATTAAGAACAGCAAGTTGCTATGTGGATAAACAAGAAACAATTTAATAATGAATTCCAATAAAAGATTAGCATAAAGTCTTCCTGTTGTTTCGAGCTTAATGGTTCAAGCTAGATATCCATTTCTGTTTATGAATAACTCTTATGATTGGAAAGCAATGCTAAAAATCATTTAAGAAGCAAAAGCAAACAAAACCCATTTTTTGAGCTTTTATTATAAATCAAAATGGGAATCTAGCTCTGATTGATGACCAAGTTCTTATTCTTAATCTTTAAGACAACGCTACATGGTAAACATTGCTATTTCAAGTTTAGAATAGCGAGGCTGAGGGTGAAGGTGTGAAGTCAATTTGCCCAAAGCAGATTCAGGATTCTTTTGCAAAAACTATCAAAGGTAACAGTCTGAGTTTATTATAGTACACTTTGCAGCCTTCTTATAATGTTACTCCTTTTCTCTAATATTCCACTATCATTATCACTGGTATCATTAGCATATTTCTTCTACTTTTTCTTCCAAACTTCTGAATAAACTGATACTAACTTGTGAACTTCTCTCTTAAGCATGCTGTTATAGGAGATTACTTGTTTTAGGCTGTCCCTTCTTAATACTTCTCTCTGTTTAGCAAAAATGTATACCTTTTGGTTTCACAATGACTTATGATGGGCTTCTTTCCAAATTTACATTGCTGATATTAGAAGAATTAATTCTTATAGGTTCATTTTCAGCACAGAACTGCTTGGCATTACTTGCAATAAGCTTATTCCTCCACTTCCCCACAATTTGCTTACATTTATCACAATGCATTTTTTTTTTTTCAGATCTTTCCTATTGCATGCCATGGTACAATAGGAAAACATCTGGTTGAGGCAGAAATCATTTAGTTGAAAGAAACAGAAATCACTTATCTTAGTTCAAGTACATTTGTTTATGAGATGTCTTAGAATTCCAGTAGTAAGACATTTTAGCCAGTCTTATTACAAGCTTAATTAGAAAAGGAAAGTTAAAAGCTGAGACAAGCTTCTTGGTAGTTGCATAGCCTCTTTTCTCTCCCCATCTTCTAGGCTTTCTCTTTTCTTCTCCTCTGTGGCCAAGTCTCTCTGCTCACACACAGATGAGTAGGTTTGTCTGCGCCAAGTCTACATGACTTCAGTTTCCCAACAAATTCCCTTCAGGTTGTGTTTTCTGAATCTTGTCACTGAAATCCTTAGACGACAGAATGTAGGAAATAAGAGAATGTTCTCTTTTCCCATGGATCAGCTTTCCCCTCCTGTTGTAATCCGCTCGGGTCACTCAGAAGGTTGTGCAAATAGAATTTCATTAGTGGGAACTATTGGTAAAGAGTATTTTCAAAGCAGGGGTATGGTTTTGTTGGGCATCCCAAAATTTAACTACTCTGAACACTTAAACCAGAGTAGTAATAAGAGGTGAAATATCTGGCAAGGAAAGCTGAATGGTACAGCTCATCCATACTGTTTATTATGTCAGGAGTTCATTATCATATACTGTTTACCATTTACTGGTGCTTTACATATAACAGTCCTCATAACTATCCAGTGAGGAAGATATTATGATTATTAACATTTGACAGGGAAGGAGAGTTTATGTAGAAGTAAGTACTGTACAGAGTGGCCAAATTATTTACTCATACTGGCAAAGATGTGAATCTAGGCAGTCTGGCTCCTTACTCCACATACATAACCTTCAACTCGAATTGTCTTCCACACTGTTTTTAAGGAAAAGGATTCCCTCTAGTTGCTACTTAATCTCATCAGAAAAGTAAATTTTACCTTCTTCTACCTTCTGACTCACTTGTAGAACGGGAACAGAAAAGTCAGACTTGCCAGGATTGACATAATTTAATTTTAAAATATTTGGTACTCTGTTGTAGCATTTTAGTGTTTGCTCTTTGTACGTAAACAATAAAAAGTGGGAAAGTAAAATCAGGCAGAAAGACAGAAAGTCTTGTTAACAGCAAGCAAAATTTGTGATACCGTATTTTCAGACAGCAGAGGTTAATGGTGACTGAAAGCCACTTGAGTCTGATGGCTCTTTGGTGGTCTATGTGATACACATTGGTGGTTTCTCTCTTGCTACTCTTGGACAAATTTTCAAACCACTAAAACCACTTACAAAATTGACACTTGTAATAGAAAAAGCCAGATCCTTATCTTGGGAATCCTCTACCGTGGAAAAGAATGATCTCAGAAAAAGGACTTGAGAAATCCACTGAAAAGTCCAAACAGGGAAAAAACCCACAAGCATTCTCTGTTGTAGCATTCTCTCTCCTTAGGAGATTTCCATTTTGAATGTAAAACAGTATGAAGCAGTACAGTAGAGATGACCTATAAGAATAAACAAGCCTCTCTCTTTCTCCTTTCCCTCTCCTCCTCCCATTCTGTCTGTATTAGAAAACCATGATTTTCAAGTTAACTATGACCTCTTTACAACACTGATTCAGAATACGACTTATACAACTCCAAACTAAAATCAATTAAATTACTGTCATTTATTTAGGAAATATATGTTAGGAGCATAATTTTGTAGTTAGAACACTATTGATTTTGGTTTATCAGAATTAAATTTGAAATCACATAGACATCAAGTTGACTTAAGGCAATAATTTAATCATCATGCCCTCAGTATTTTGCTGTTTTGCTCAATCTGTGCTTCAAAATCCTAGGGTTCAGTTCAGAAAATTAGAGTGATTCGCATCAGTTATATCAGGGTATTAAATAATGAAACCTCTGAATGCATAATCAATAGGGTGCAGATATTTACTTTTAAAAGAGATTTTAGTACTATTAAAATGTCAAAAGAAAAACAAATATATTTTTAAATGTTCAACCACTTATGCACTCAATTTATGAGATATTTCTTTTCAATTTTAAAACCGTTCCAGTTAGAATTGTTAGCATTTTAGTTGGCCACTCAATATAATGCAAATGTACTTTTTAATTTTGTAAAGGTTATTCCTGGAACAATTCTGAATCATTTAATTGAACTTAGAAAAACAATAAGCCTGTGCAAAACATTCAGAGACCACATATTTGAACTTTCTTGAACTATTTTATTTCTGGCACTATTCAATTACCAATTTGTTCCTTTTATGCATGAAAGCAATTTTTGTCAAGAGGGATATAATGTGCAAAGTGAATCTTTACAAATTTAATTACAGAAAGAAGATCTGGAATTATTTAGAAAATATGCAAAAGATTTTCTTTAAAATTTGATTTTGCAAAAGCTTTTCAAACAAGGTAGAACATTAGCTTTGCCATCTTTTACTATTTAATATATACAGCAGAAATTAATGTAAGGTGAAAAATAGAAGAGGTATTATGAAACTCCGCTTGAGTGTTGTAAAAATTTGCATATAGTAATTACTATGATTTAACATGTTTTGTAAATTCTGTATATGTTTTACTGGAAGTGATAGGAACCTTTCAAAAAAGAAAAAGCACTTACTTTCAGAATATATTTCAAAGACATTTTAAAATTATATATATTTAAAACTTACTTCTGGTAATGAAAATAAATCATTTTATTTTAGAAAATATAGATGTACAATAAATCAAAGTGGTTCTAGGTATTACAATGCAATTATCTTTTTTTTTGCAAGTGTAACAAAGTATTAGGATAGATTGATACCCACATACCTACCCATCAGGATATATAGATACATACTGATAGATACATACTTATCAAGATATATAGACACATATGGATATATAGATAATATATACCTATATATACACACATTTATGTATATCTTTGCATTTTAATTAACATTATGAAGTGAAAATTTGTTTAAATATTTTTTCCGAAAAATTATATTCATTACTAAAGAGAAATCTTAGTTTTCAACTATAATTTTATACATTATAAATTCTGCTGTTTCTGTTTCACTTTGTTTTCTAATTCTGATGTTATTGACTAATTTGTAGCTTTACACAACTTAATTTTTAACTATTTATCTTTCTATTGTATCCATCCTCAGAACTCTTTAAAATTTTACATTATAGTCTATTATCTGCTTTCACTTTCTGTTTTTTATTGTGGCTTCAAAAGTACTTTATATTCTTAATTTTACAAAGCTTATATTGCAGATGTTTCTCAAATTTCTATTTTCTGTTTATCTTAAACATTCAAGCCATGACTTTCTCCACATTCTTCCCATTACTTTGCAAAATCTTCTTTGCTCTTCTTTAAAAGAGCACATTGATAACTAGGCCAAAATATTTCTTAGCTTTTACTGCTCATTAGCCCTTGCTGCCACCTACTGCAAATAGGAGGAACCCACTTCTTTGCTTTAACACCCAGCATTGCTATGGATTAGGAAGGTTGCCTGCAGAAGGAAATGGCCACCCACTCCAGTATTGTTGCCTGAAGAATTCCATGGACAGCCTGGTGGGCTACAGTCCATGAGGTCACACACGACTACCACTTTCATTTCATTTTTTCTTTAGTGCTGCTTATTCCTGGTACTTACTATTTCCTGCCATTTTTTAGTTTCCTTTATTGCCTGATGGCCCATCCTCTCCCTAGAAGTGTAAGAGTTTTAGTGAGTTTCTTCCAGAAATATTCTTGCTTATTTTCCTCAAGACTGTTACATTTGGAAGGATCAAAGTTGAAATTAGCCATGCATATCTTGTTGGTATATAATTCTATTAAACTGTTTATGAACTGTGAATTTCTTTTAATTTCAATAGTTGAGAACATCCTTACTAATTTTTTCAGAGACTTTGAAGAATATATTTTTAATTTAATATTTCATCAGTAATTTTAGTTTGGAGTTTTGGTGGGCTGAGTATTTAGACATCCTGCTGACATGTAGGTTTCTTCTCATATTCTGCATTACAATGTTGGTTGCAAGGTTGCTTGGTGAATTTGATTAAATTTTGCATGGTAAATTTTTGAAATCTGATAATGTGCTCTCAGATTTCTGAATTATTTTTGTTTACAGGCTTTAGTTGTTTAGTTGCTTTGCCCCTGTCCCTTATCCACTTCCCCAGCCCCCTCCTTCTTAGACATACACAGTCCAATTTGCATACAATAAGTTCCCAAAAATGTGCTTGGCTACGTCTATTGAAATTGAAATTCAGTACCCTCTTCTTTACTGCACCAAAAGACATATAGAATGTACTTAAAGAAACTGTATGATGGCTCTGTATTACTTTTGGTCCTAACTGACACCTGTTATTGGCATTGTGGGAATACAACAAAGGATGGAGAATGCGATTGTATATCTCCTTTGTCTGGATGACTATATTCTAGTATATTCAAGATTTTTGTGTATCATGGGTTTGCGTAGGACTTATTAAGTAGAGACTGAGGGGAGAGGCTTTGGATTAAAAAATATCTGAGAAGTACTGGTTGGATTCCCAAAAAATAATATGACTTTTGATAATAATTTTTCATTTCTCCTAAAGAATAAATGTGGGGAAAAGTGTTTATGAATGTTTTTACTAAATAAATCAATGTTAAAACAAACAATTATTTATTAGCTAATATTTTATTAGTATCCATAATGTATAAACCTTTTCTTTTGAGAACAGATATAGTTGTCACTAAAGATTTGAAAATTTACTTAATTAAAATTTCAATCTAAGTAATACATTTATCTTGGGAGATTTAGGAAAAATGTATTTACAGCATTTGTACTAAAATCATACTGGTACCTTTTAAAACTAACTTAAGATTTTAAAATTAATTTTTTAAATGTGTGACCTATATTTGTCTGGGTGAAAACATGTGTGTGTGTGTGAAACCAAAAAATTCCATTCTCCTTATAGTATGGTAAAAGTTTTTGCCTGTCCAAGGAAATACAAAATCTAAAAACCAAAAAGTAGTAAAAATGCAATCCAGTCTTCAATAATGGGACTTTCAAAAGCATTATTGGAAGGCCCTGATTCATATCCCTCAGTGACACTTCTATGAAACATATGGTCTTTCTCTTCTTTCTAACTTTCCCAAGCTTTAACTCTTGTATTTCCACTCTTGGTTTCCCCAAATCCCCAATTTGAATTTTCACTTCCAGATTGCTTCCACTTCTTCAGTGTCTGCATAACAGAAGCCTGAGAACCTAAGGGGCAAAAAATGTCTTAGAGGGCAAGATAGAAACAAGAGTTTAACAAGGAAAATAAAACCTCTTATGCTCTGAGTGCATCTGTGGGGGTGTGTGTCTGCGAAAAAGAGGTCTGGTGGCAGGAAGAGATTTGGGTGGGGAACATACTAGTATTAATCCTTTCCTCATCACATTTATATTCAGGACCTATATCCCTATTATGTGCATGTTTTTATAGCTTAGATGAAACTCTGATGAGAATTTTGATTATCACTAGTAATGAGAACTTATAAAGGTGATGCCTCACCAGCTACATTATTTTATTACCCTTTCTTGAAGACTCCCTGCTAGAAGTATTTCTTGATACTTTCTCCTTTTCAGTAAAGCAATGATTGTTCAATCACTCATTTAAATTTTTTGTTTAAAGATTTAATGTGATAATGCTTTTTTCATAAAATGTAATGAGATGAAAACACACATTATAATTGAACAAAAAAGCCTGCATTTAAATAATACATGCACACCTACACACATGTATGTGTATATGTGAAGTGCTCTCACATTAAAATTACGTCTTAAATTATGATGAGGAGGAAAGTTGCCAGAGAATAGTAGGACTTCACTTATTAGTCATGTAAAAATGAACATCCCAGATACACTGGGTTTAGTAGTGTAAAATGATGAAAAAGGTGAAGGTGATGGGTCAAGTCATCTGGTATTGTGATATTGATAATTATAGAGAAAAATTAATTTTAAAGCCTATATAGAATTGTTTTGATTTTCTTTAAATATCCTTCCATAAAGAAGAGATACACTTCTAATTTACATGTCACCTATCATATACAGAGCAGTCCTATTTAATATGGTTTTAAAATTAATTTTTATATATTTGTTTCTTTTGCTTGTATTAAAAAACTATAAATTTTAATTTTTGAAAATATAAATAAAACCTGTGACAAAAATAAATGCTAATACAACTTTTGATCTAGTGTCAGCTAATCAACCTGAGTTTTCTGCACTCCATGTTCCTTAGAGCTAAAATTTAGACAGTATATTGCTAATGCACTTTAAAAATTTAGAAAAGTAGTATATGTACTCATGTGGTGTACACATATATGGATGTGATCATTCTTACATCTAATTTATAAAAGAAAATACAAAATTACTCAGGCTATAGAGGAAACAAAATTTATAATGATTTTTATTAGGAAGAAATGTAAAGGTAAAATCTTACATTTGATATATTTTTTAAAATTAATTTTAAGGTAAGGAATTGATCAAAAATCTATAAGAACTATTATATATACTCTTTCAAATTATACCTTATTTTTATGAAGGAACTCTCTCTGTACCTTGTTAATTTATTATATAGTTTTCTAATCTTAACTTAAAAGAATTTAGTGAATTGTATACTTTGTATTCATATCCAGTTGATCTCTTCCCAAAATATATGCATGGGGCATTTATTTGGGTTATCACTGGTAAGGAGGGTCACCTTTGCATTCTTGTTATCGGCTTTTCCTTTAAAAACTGGAAGAATGAATTCATACAGACTTCCTTACTCATTTAATTCCATAAAATTGATGAAAATTACAGTGCTTTGAGCTACAGTGAACTCCATCAAAGATTAAATACTAGACTTCAAAACATGTATTACTATTACATATTATTATGTATCATTACTATTATTTTGCAGTCACACGCCATAAAATATTGAGACATATGCTTAAGATAAACAGCTTTTCACATTGAACAATTTTGGCTCATTTAATACACAGAGATTGATACCTCTGTGGAAAATATTAATGTATGTATTATTATTTAGCTATATATATATCAGCAATACCATCAAATATTTTCTTGTAGTATGCTGAAGTTACTAAATATTTTTAGTTTGAGTAATGGGAAGGTTTGGACACTTCTTGTTTAAAATTGTTTTATTTATGTATGTGTTTGGCTGCATCAGGATTTAGCTGCCTCATGTGAGATCCTTTGTTATGCCATATGGACTCTTTGGTCATGGCACTAAGTTTTAGGTGCTCTGTGGCATGTGGGATTTTAACTCCCCGACCAGGGGTCTAACCAATTCTCAACCAGTGGACTATTAGAGAAGTCCCAGTTTCAGACATTTCTATACACACTAGACAATATACTGAATTTAGAAATAATTGAATAAAATGTGTCTTGGTATCTTTGAATACTTCAAGTTACAAAAATGTATCAAAGAACCTACAGAAAACAAAAGGCACAATCAGGAGTGATTTTTGAGAGGGAGAATTTAGATAATGGATACTTTGCAGAGGAGTGGCTGAGTTGGAGCAACTGAAAAGTGATACTGAGTATCCTAGGTTTTAGCTATAGTGGAAAGCTATAGAGGCAAGGAATAATATGGTATTATTAATAGCAAACATGAGCCAGAACTACTATGGAAGGGTGGTGGCAAGAAAGCACTGTCTTTGTACAGCAAAGTAGACACTACCAGAAAGAACCACAGTTCAAGTTTTAGAGCAAATAGGGGCAAGAATAGTTCTACTATTCTTGTTTACTACTTCCCTCTTCCAGTGCCTCTAATTGACAATACCCAACAAAAGCCAGGAGTCAATAGAAGCCATATACATGGCAGCTCCTAAAGGTTAACCTCTAGAGCAAAAAGAAGGGTTAATGATGGATCTAGCATTAGGGAGCTGGAGAAGTCNCAAGAATAGTTCTACTATTCTTGTTTACTACTTCCCTCTTCCAGTGCCTCTAATTGACAATACCCAACAAAAGCCAGGAGTCAATAGAAGCCATATACATGGCAGCTCCTAAAGGTTAACCTCTAGAGCAAAAAGAAGGGTTAATGATGGATCTAGCATTAGGGAGCTGGAGAAGTCAATGGCACCTCACTCCAGTACTTTTGCCTGGAAAATCCCATGGATGGAGGAGCCTGGTGGGCTGCAGTCCATGGGGTCGCTACTAGTCGGACATGACTGAGCGATTTCACTTTCACTTTTCACTTTCATGCATTGGAGAAGGAAATGGCAACCCACTCCAGTGTTCTTGCCTGGAGAATCCCAGGGATGGGGGAGCCTGGTGGGCTGCCGTCTATGGGGTCGCACAGAGTCAGACATGACTGAAGCAACTTAGCAACAGCAGCAGCAGCAAGCAGATTTCTTGGCAGCAAAACATCTTTAACAAATTAGCTAAATTAGACCTATTTACTCAATTAGAACTCCACCCTTATTGACTAAAAAAAGTTATAGAGGATTATCCTTGTCTCATGTGAGATAAGTATAAGCAGTCTGATTCATTAAGTGCCTGATTTCACACTATTTTCAATATAAAGCTGTTTCAACTTGTAGTCTGCCAATCAGCATAACTTTAGAAGCAAAAGCTGAGAAAAAGGAGAAGAAATTAAATTTACACCATTTATGCAGGCCATAGAAGAAAGATGGTAAAATGTGAGAGACTATACTGACAAATAAAATCCACCCATCAGGTGGTCACAGGATTACTTTCTTTCAACCATTGTTGACTGTCTCCCTTATAACAGGTTACTTGCTTTTCCTAGTTTCCTTACCACCCCGTTATCTATGCGCTTCCCTGGTAATTCAGACCATAAAGACTCTGTCTACAATGTTGGAGACACAGGTTCAATCCCTGGGTTGGGAAGATTCCCTGGAAAAGGGAATGGCTACCTACTCCAGTATTCTTGCCTGGAGAATTCCATGGACAGAGGAGCCTGGGGGGCCTCAAACCATGGGATCACACAGGCAGACACAACTGACAGACTAACACTGTTATCTATACCTTCTCCTTTATTTTCAATTCCACAATATGGACTGCTGAATAATTAGGCATTTTTGCCATGCTGCTATCAATAAATTTAAAGGACATATGTAGAACAAGAAATTATTGCTGCAGGAAATTATTTGTTGCACTGTGTTAGTTACTCAGTCCTATCCTACTCTGTGTGATCTCATAGGCAATAACCCATCAGGCTCCTCTGTCCATGGAATTCTCCAGGCAAGAATACTGGAGTAGGTAGCCATTCCCGTCTCCAGGACACTGCCAAGCTTAATTCAAAAACTAAGACAAGAAAGCACATAATTCCCTCAAAAATCCAAAATCCAACTATGAATTTGGAGATTTTTTTCTGCATAAACAGACTTTAAAAATCAATTATAAGCCTAAATATAACATCTCTAATTTAAGTTTTGGCAAAAATGAAGTCATGTGGCAAAATAAAAATAATCTCAAGACAGACTAATAGATATACTCAGTGCTACCCTGTATTACCCTATCAAACTTGTTTTTTCTAACATTTCTACTTCATGTTTGTCATGATTGTTTTAAACACATGGTTCAATGACCAATTAAAGAGGTCACTGCCTTTAAAAATAAATATGCAACAATAACTCAAAGAGGACATTTAAAGTTGTCTTTTCATTTAGAAGAAGATAAACCATAATATCACAAGAGTTGAAAGTAGGTAGTTAGATAATGAATTTGTCTTATTATTTCAGGCCTGGAGCCATGATCTTCAGGAAGGATATCCCAGTCCAACTCTAATGAATCACTAATAAAATCTCTACAATAAGCTAATCACAATTAACGTTTGTGGTGACATTAGGAGGGGAGAGAGGTGCAGCAGGCAGGGGACTGATTAAAAGCCTCAGTCTTTCATTGCTTTCAGAATCTTGTGTTCTTCTAGAGGACACCAAAAAGTAGCTGTATAGAAATAAGAGTAAATCAGCCCCAGGGAGCGCCTTGTCTGTGAGATGCCAACTTTGAACTGAAGTTGAGATGGGTTTCAAGTGGCTGAATACCCCCATACAGTGGTAAAAAGATGTAAGACATCAATACAGTCAGCTGCATCTTGTTAAAAGCTTCCTGCGGGTTGGCAGAATGAAATCTTTATTTAAAATACACAAATTATTATCAAGGGAAAGATGGAGAACACAGCAAAAGGGCCAAATGCTTTGCTTAACCCTCCAGAAACAGCAGAAGTGGTCACACTGTCTTTGCAGTAACAGCAACAGAAAAGGTGACTTAACAATAGGACGGTCGGTCAGCATCTATCCATCTGCCCCTCCCATGGTTTCAGGATGCATTATTTCTTTTATTATTAATTATATGTTTTTCCGGGGGAGGGCTAGTACATGATTACAAATAGCAAGAGAGGAAATCATCTCTGTTGCCACTTGGCATTAAGTACAGTAGTTTAGTAATGAGTGAGTGATGACAGGAAACACAGCAGCAGCGTTGAGCACCAGCATCTCTCCTACCAATCTGTTCCAACTCGCTCTTGGTAGTCAGAGGCTGTCTAACAGAAAGTTCATGTAAAACCATTATTGAGCACTGACAGGAAGGATCTGAGACAGGGGTGAGTGGTATGCATTTGTGCAGAGGGAGAAGGAGGGAGGGAGAGAAGGAGAGAGAGGAAGAGAGAATGAGTTAGTGATAAGCTTGCACAAACAACACCATAAGGGGGGGCAGGTGCTTTGCATAATTGCAAAGACAGACACGCAGTACACATGCACACACACTTGCACACACACAGGAGAAGTCTTTTTGGTTTAGAGCCTATCATTTCCGAGAGCAGCTTTAAGTAATATTTATTGTGTGCATGTGAACCTTCTTAAATGGGTGAGCTTAGTGCAGTTTAAGGAGGCAGATCAGGGAGGTTGGTAGGAGATGGGTTCAGGAGAGGGGTCACTGCTGAGGAGCAAAGGGACATGGCAAGCACTGAAGCAGGCAGAAAAGAAAACAGACCCTGGGGAAATGTCACCTACATTGATTAAGCTTTATTTCTCTTTGGTAGAAAGTGACATTTCTACTATTAGATCCTGGCCAAATAAGGCAAGTGGATGGTTCACGGCTTTCTGTTTGTATCCACAATGCTAACAGCCCGTTTAACTAGAGGGTACCTGGATGGCTCTCTGTTGCATTATTACAAACAGGATAATTATTATTTTCTTTAAGCATCAACGTAGTGACATTGTTCTCTCTTTAGCAAGAAAGACAGCATTAAAAAAAAAAAAATGTTGCCATAGTTGTCTGCCCTGATCAGACATGAACGACGGTAGAGCGGTAAAAGCTTTCTGCTAAATTTATTCCAGCCTGCCCACCCATCCTCTTCCCCAGCTCCAGTCTCCTTTTCTAGCTTCGCTCAGGGGATCTAAGTTCCCCTCCCGAGTCTGTGGTACATCACCCTCCCGGCACTGGCCGCTCTACGGTGGGGTACTGAGCCTGTCTCTTATACACATCTTCTACCAAAGAGAAATAAAGCTTAATCAATGTAGGTGACATTTCCCCAGGGTCTGTTTTCTTTTCTGCCTGCTTCAGTGCTTGCCATGTCCCTTTGCTCCTCAGCAGTGACCCCTCTCCTGAACCCATCTCCTACCAACCTCCCTGATCTGCCTCCTTAAACTGCACTNCCCGGCCCGCGCCGCTGGCAGCCATCAAGTGGCTCGTTAAGGAAATGCAGGTGAGTGCGTGCGGCGGGGCGGCTGCCGCCAGAGACGTGGGGTGTGTGCCTGTCTGTTCGAGCGGGAGCAGGAGGGAGTGCGAGCGAGCGGGCCAGCGCGGGAGCGACCAGGAGAGGCTCGCCGCCTCGGCTCCCCGCCCCGCCGCGCCCGCAGCCGGCCGCCGGAGCGCGTGTGGCAGCGCCTCGCCCTGACGGCGGACGGTCCCTCGGCTTCCCCGCCAGCCGCTCGTCGGCCTCCCCCGCCCCGCGCTCTCTCCCAGCCCGAGCCCTCCTGCTGCTCCTCCTCCTCAGCCTCCTCCCTCCTCGCGCCGCTGACAGGCAGCCTCCGCGGGGAGAGTGCAGGTACTTTGCCTTCAGAATAATTTGCAGGACCCCGGCGAGCTTGCCGAGCGCCCAGATTTTCTCCTGCCCTCGCCCCCTCCCTCCCGAGAAGAAGATCCCACTTTTGAAACAAGCAGAACCCCCGAAGCAGAAGCAGCAGACCAAAGCCAGAGCCCGACGGGCGGCTGTGCATGTGCTGTCCTTTCTTACAGTTTATTCTGGGCCTGTGTGGAATAGAAAGACAATTCTTTATTTGACTGGAAGGAGAGAAAAGAGAAGACTCCTCAGGGTTTCCAAGGAAGACTGGAGCGGCTGCATTAGTAAGTAAACTGTGCTTCCGTATTTCTTGTCTTAAAGTGAGGCAAATGCTGAATGAATGCTTCTCCCCCGATGGTATGGGCGGGCAGTTTGTTCGTTTTACCAGGGAACAAGTTGACTTACATAACTTCACTTGTTCTTAATTGAGAAGTGGTTTGCTAAGCTTTTTTTTTTTTTTTTTGGAAGAACATTGCATTGAGCAGACTTCAGTGTGGGCAACCATACTGGAGATCTGTTTTTTAAACGCTCATTGTTCACGAGCAATGGGAAGCTTGGTGTTTGAAACGCTGGTTGGTTCTAAGATTTAAGGATGGGTTCCTAGGGAGAAAAAAAAAAAAACCAACCTTGAGAATTCTAACCCTACTGCTACCCCCCTACTGCTACCTTCAACCTGAGTCTTAATCCACACCAACTCCTATCCTTCACTGACTTCTCTTGGTTGCTTGTTTTATCTTTAGTTCTGAAGAGAGCTTGTTTTTTTTTTTTTTTTTTTTTTAATGGGTCAAGGGAAAGTTAATATAGGTAGTTTGAAAGACTGGAATAAAAGAGAGGTTTGTGTGTTTTTCTTTTTTTTTTTTGTAATGCTTGTAGATGAATGAGATGTGTAGGAAAATCTGAGAAATAGACTCGTTTAGAAAAAATGCATGGAATTAATTTGGAAAATGAATCTGAAAAATGTTTTGGAGAGGGCAGAGGCTGAGGCTGTGACTTTGACACAGCAGGCTATAAACTGTGACAGGGCTCAGCAGCCTGTGACAGGTTTAAGGTGTCTCCTAGGGCTGAATATCTCTGCATCAAAAACTTTTGCAGGCAGTATTCCTCTTGGGGTTAACATCACCATGTCAGTAGCTGCAGCATTTTTGTAAAAACAAGTAGGACACTCTTCCTTTCTTTGTGAAAGGGTTAATGATATCTTAAATTAAAAAAAAAAAGATACATTTGGCAATATATTGTGATATCTAAATAAAATCTTTGTGTTATATCAGGACAAATATAGTTGAGTCAGTTTGTTTTGCAGAAGAGGGAGCGAATCAATAACATTTCAGCAGTCTTTTTTTTTTCTTTATCATTGCCAAATGGATCCTGAATCTAATTCTTCTCACATTGTTACATATACAGTAGATACAGTAGGAATTACAATTTAGTTAAAACAAAGCTGATTAACAAATTCAAAGTTCTTTGACATAACACTCATACTGACTAGTATAGAATACTGATTAGAAAAAGTTTGTTTTTTCTTTAACTTTCAGTTTTCCATGTTGGTATAAAATACACTTTTCTAATCATTTTAAGAGGTAAAAACCAGACTGAAAATTAAAACAACTTGTCTCACAGATTTTATTTCTAAGAAAACACCATACTATCAAATAATACCTAAGGTCCTTCTTATACTTAATTGATGATAATGGTAAAGTGAAAAAACACTTACCTTTTTATTTACTCAAGTTATTATATAAAAGTAGCTATATTCTTTTGACACTGAATTTTAAAAATTGAAGAGTGAACTAATGATCACTGATTTTAAAAAGGGAGAAATCTTTCAGAACTGTTATTATCCAATGTCAAAAGCTCTGAATATCTTGAGACATAAGTTTTTAGGATAATGAAATAACAGTAGGACAGTTGATGAATTTGTTGACATGAAGTTACCATACAAGGAAATCACTTGGTAAAGACTTATCACAATTTCTGGTATATTACTTTATTTTCTATCCAAATGTGTTTTCTTATACATATTACTGCTCTCAGTTGCCACTTCTACCGTTAGTTTAAAGTGAGTTTAAATAATTTAAAATAAAGCCCCAGGTTGATCAGATTTGGATTATAGCAAATGACCTCTACTCATCTGTGACCTCAAATATCTGAAAGAATATCTGATGTTTGAAAAAATAATTATTGAAAAATAAAAGGTGAATTTGTCCTGAGGTAACCAAATTTGAGTGGGTCAAACATGTTATTGCTTATATTACTGTAAGACATGTATTCCACAGAAGAAAAAACATGACAGAATTAACATGAAGACCAATCTGACACAGATTCTGTTTCTAATTATGTCACAGTGCTGAGGAAGATAGCCTGAATTGCAACCATTTCTAGTGAAGCTTGCACATATTATGTTTGATCATTGTCCCTACATAACAAGAGAGAAAAAAGTCAAAGCTGAATGGGGCAATTTAATTGTCAGGTCTTTTGGCCACCAGCTTTTTGTGCAGTCCAGAAGTGGTTGCAACTTTAAAGTTGAAAAAAAGAAAGTTGCTAATGTCAGCAGTAATATGTTTTATTATGCAATTGTTCTTGTTATTCAGATCAGATAATGGCCCTATGAAATACATAAGCAGTCTGCAGGGAATGAATGATTAATTCCTCTAAACATGTGCTTACTAAAGGAGTTCTTACTAATAAAGTGCTGTACAGCTGCATTTGCTTACAGTTGCAGTTGGCGAAGGCAAACATACTTTTCTTTTAATAGTACCGTTGAATTTATAGGTATAGTCCTGAAACTATCAATATTTAAAAGATTTTATGGACCACATGATCATACATTCTATGGAACCTTTTGGATGTGATTGTTATTTTCTTAAAACAAGTGAGGACATTGTTAATTAGATGCAATTCTGAAATATGGTTAAAATTACTTTGTTTTTGCGTATATGAAATGACATCCTTTCCTTCCTATGTACTATTAGTAGGGTACGGATGCAGTCTGCAAGAGCAAAGGATGTTTTCTTTAGTAAGGTTAAGTGTAAGAGAAAAGCTAAAATATTGCTGGTTTATATAAAAAATTAGTTGGATACTATATTAAAATTTTAGTAATGACTAATAGTACACATGACGAGTGTGGCTAGCACTGGTGTAAATGATTCTGCAGTTAGGAAAGTATCAGTGATTTAACTTTTGCTATCTCTGCATTTCTAAGACTGGCTTATGGGAGAAGGTGGGTGGATAGATTTTGTATGGAAATTTGAGAACAGGTGATCTGAAATGCATGCTATATATTTTAAATTCACTTACCCAATGGCTTCTTGTATAGACATTTCTGAAAAACATGTGATTTTCAAAGTTGATTAATTAGCTAATTAGAATATCTATCAATATGTCTTTACATATGTATCTCTCAAATGTCATATCACAAATAACTTTAAAATTCCTCTATCGTTTGAATAAAATACCTCAACTCCAGCAATGTCTTTTTGGACTTATACTGAATTTAATGCATTTTAACCATGCAAATTATGTGAAAATACATATTTGATAATGCTAATTTAAAAGTTGTAGTGAATATTGGATGAATAGTATTTTGTATCCAGTTGAATGCCATTTTGATTTATCTCCTTATATATTTAAATGCAAATTCTTTGTGGCTACTGTCAGTTCACTGGGTTCTAATCAGGTTGTTCAAAAGTAATTTGGCATCCATAAAGAATAAATGAATTTCCACCAGTACAGTTAAAAAATGTATAAGTTAAATGTACTTGTAATAATGGTTATGTTTCTTCAAACACTTTAAAGTGTGTTGAATGAAGGAAAATGAACAACCAAAAATGAACATTACCCATAAGGTAAACATATATGTGATTTTAGAATTGTTTTGAATTTTCCTCTGATCCTTATAATTGGCTGCATGACCCCAGGGAGGTAACTTGGACTCCCTTACCTGGGTTTTCTTCTCTATCAAGTAGAGAAAGTGGGCTACAAATTGAGACTAATTCAATAACAAAATCTTAGAAACAAGTTAATATAATTACTAATATATGAAATACTGGTGTTTAGAAAATTGTTGAATTACACTATGTCAGCTTGATAATCCATGTAGGACCTGGGGCAGCCATCTTGTTTGAAGGAAGTCTAAGGATATTTTCCTGAAGCAATGTTGGCAGTGCTTGGACATTGTTTCTTTCTTGGATTAAGTATTTATTTGAGTGGTTTTGAAGGAGGAGGATGGAGATTATCAAAGGAAGGGGCTTGATTAATTTTTCTCTAACCCTCCCTTTCCTCTTGCTACTGAAAGAATATTGCACAAGTAAGTGTTTTTGTATTTGTTGCTCTATTCAATACCAGAAGGGTATGAGAAGATAAAAATGAGAGGAATTTCTTAGTTTCTCTTGACATTCCTTTTTCTCCTCTTAATTACTTCATATAAGCTATTTTACAATGTCATAGATAAATATGTACAATTGAACTCATGTTTTTCCCTGGAACACCTGTAATAGATGTCACAGCTAGAAGAAGCTATAGAAATAACTAATATTTTAAGAGGAAATTGAATACTTCAAATATTAAAAATTATAAAGATGAAATAAATTTCCAAAATTCAGAGAGGCTTCCCATCACAGAGCAATATAATCTAAGATGCTACATTAACAAGAAAATATCCAGAAAATAGTTTATGCACCTGTTAGTAAGTTATGTTTAAAAAGTCATTGATGATATAGGATACATTTCATATAATATATTTTATAATCATCATACTTATCGTGGAAAGTGAATACAGAGAAATAATACATATGGTGTTAATTTTGACTACTTGTTTTTTAGATATAAACCAATCATTTCTTCCTAGATGTAGTTCTTGTTGTATAATTGATGAAATTAGAAACTTCCTCCCCTCTCAGAAAAT
This sequence comes from Neotragus moschatus, assembly GCA_006410615.1. Classification (NCBI taxonomy): domain Eukaryota; kingdom Metazoa; phylum Chordata; class Mammalia; order Artiodactyla; family Bovidae; genus Neotragus; species Neotragus moschatus. The sequence continues at coordinate 536,506 of SJYA01001319.1, forward strand.
CAGTATGCCTAGTCTTCTCCTTTTATGATAGAAGTCTCTGAAAGGTAGTGAGTGACCTATCTTTCTACACATGTTTTATGTTTCATATCACTGAAGATAGGGAGATCATGCTATATTTAAAATTGTTTACTTTATTTCATGGGGTCACAAAGAGTTGGACACGACTGAGCAACTGGACTGAATGCAAGTTATTGCTGATAAATTATAGAGAGTTCATTTGCTTTTTGTTGTGAATATCTGCATGTGTGTCCATGTGTATGTGTTTCTGTGTTTGAATACATCTATTAAAGATGAAACTTAGTGAAACTAGTGTGCTTAAAATTTTTAGAAGTGTATATACAATAAATGAGTCATCAAAGAGAACATATGTTAGAGTGTAATGTATCAAAGTGCTCTGATTAGTCCTTAAATCAAATGAAGTTTCAACAATATATCATTTCACTAAGTCCTTCCCCCTTGTAATAATTTCATATATTTCTAAATGTTTGTCTTTAATCGCTAACTTGTGTCTGATTCTTTTGCAACCCCATGGGCTGTAGCACACCAGGCTCCTCTGTCAAAGGGATGTCCCAGACAAGAATACTGGGGTAGGTTGCCATTTCCTTCTCCAGGGGATCTTCCAGACCCAGGGATTGAATGCATGTCTCCTGTACTGGCAGGCTGATTTTTCACCACTGAGCCACTAGGGAAGCCCATATTTTCTAAATATCACATAATAATTATTAGTAAATATTCCTTTTTAATATAAATATATTTATTTTAATTGGAGGCTAATTACTTTACAATATTGTATTGGTTTTGCCATACATTGACATGAATCCGCCACGGGTGTTGCACATGTTCTCCATCCTGAACCCCCCTCCCACCTCCCTCACCATCCCATCCCTCTGGGTCATCCCAGTGCACCAGCCCCGAACACCCTGTATCATGCATAGAACCTGGACTGGCGATTCGTTTCATATATGATAATATACATTTTTCAATGCCATTCTCCCAAATCATCCCACCCTCACCTTCTCCCACAGAGTTGAGATGTATGTAATTGCAGTTTTTTTACACGTTCTTATGGATCTTACTTATCTGATTAAATATATGTACTTAAGATCCTAAGAAAATGAAAGGAACAAATTAATATTTGGTTATGACATGGTTGATTACTTAAGAACCGTCATCTTTAACCTCAGGTTGAAGGTGGTGGTTTGGTTTACCAAGTCGTGTCTAATTCTTGTGACCCCATGCACTGCAACATGCCAGGCTCCTCTGTCCACATGATTTCCTAGGCAAGAATATTGAAGTGGGTTGCCATTTCCTTCTCAGGTTAAATGTATTTAACATTAACTGGGATACCTTGCTGTAAGAGTCATTGCATATATGATGCTATCAGATTTACTTCGCCAAAGAGCAAAAACTACTACACTTAAATACAGAATTAATGAACTTTGGTTTTAAAAAGTCCATTTCAAGCCTGCAAATATGTAAGCAATCAGCTACATCAGTCTACTAGTGTACTTATTATATTGGGACCTCTGTGAATTGTACCTTTTAAAGACTATCCAAAGTTCTATTTCTCAAATATAGTTTGTACTGTTGAAAAAGACCCCCTTCAGCAGCTGCATGAACAGAGAACAAAGACAGGCAAGCATATGTGCACATACTCCTTTTTACTACTTACTAAACACCTGGATTATGGAATTTGTATCACAGGATGTACTATTTCTTTTATTAGATTGTCTTGGGAGGCTTAGTACAAAAGCAGTAATACTCTACATGCTGTATCACTGAGTATTGTACAAGTTCAGTGACCTAGAATCTTCATGATCATAAATTCTACTTAGAGGTAGAAGAAAGGATAGAGAGAGCAGAAAATGGAGAAAAGGAGAGACTTGTTAATCTCACCCTAATACTGTATTCTTCCACTATTTTTCTTCCCACAAATGGTTGAGATATGACTTTAGAGTAAGAGGGAACTTGGCTTGTACCCTCGCTGTTCCAGTCTTTGCCATTTCTACCTTGTATCCATCTAGAACCCTTAAGGAGGTCAGTTTATCAGTTCATGATTTGTATCAATTCCTTTGATTTTGCACAAAAATCAAGAAGAGGGCAATAATTCAGACACCGTATGCACTACACTTAGAAGTTAATTTCTGTGTCCCAACTTAGATATATTTTCAAGTCAGAATCACTACTCAGAATCATGTAATATGTACCACAAGGCAGCATAATCCATATAATATTTGATCGCCAAATATTTATTGTCTCCAATATGTCAAGGAATGCTGAGTAAACACTCATAAGGGAGCAATATAAAACTGCCCAAATTGTGATCATCTTGTATCAAGACTTTTTTATTTCATAGAGAAAATATAATCTTCCTAAAGAATCTTTTAAACTACAGAAAAATTTCCTCAGTTCTTGGCTTCCTTTATCACTTTCCCCCTCTCATTGGCTGTCATCCTGAGTCAGCAGCATCTCTCTGGAAGCTGGTAGAATCCTTGCTGCTAGTGTAGCAGCTGTAGGCTATGTTCTACTCCTCTGCAGTTAGTTGATATACCTCATCATCATTACAGTTGGGTTATTCCATTGCTAATTGGGTAATGTGCCCACTGTCCAAAGTTCCAGAGAGGCAGGTATGGTAAGCATAACACTATACCTATATCCTCATGTTGACAAAATATGGGAAACACAAGTAAATCTCCAGACCACTGTAGCAATTCACAGTCTATGTACCAGTCCTTTGTGTTTTCAAATTCATGGCATATAAGTTATAGTCAATAATTGTGCTGCTGTTTCAGTTACAATCAAAGCATTATTGTAGGAGAGCAGGGGGTTTTCCCATTAAAAAGAACAAGCAGAGAGAAAGAGAAGAAATTCTGCCTGTATATGTGAATGTGTGATTTATTTTCATATTTTTTGTAATATATACTTTGCATCAAATAACCAAAGAGGAGGACAAAAGTATAATTTAAATTTTTAGAAACTTGCTTGGATTGTTAGATATCTTTGGAGTTAAAAATTACCCTAAATTCATCTTTTGCTTTCTTTAGTTTCTAACTTAATTTTAAAGAATTTCTCTTTTTATCTTCCTTAAAAGCCTTTGTCAAAGATGTATTGATGGTACTATTCAACAGTAACATTTGACAGTCCTGAGATAGTATATGGTTTCACCTTCAGGGAAACTTTTATATCTCTAAATTTTAATGCTAAACTATGTGCATTACAAAGATAAGCAAATATCTTGCCATCATTGGTATTTCCCATTCCATTTTACAATATACACTATTAGTTCTTAATTAATACTTATTAATGTTATTTATTTCAGTGGCTCATTGCTTGTAATTTTAGTGTGTGAGGATGTCTGATGGCTTTCCCTCTGACTGGATGCATTTGTCCTGTGTCATACGTGCTATCCATTTGTTTCCTCCTAGGAAACATGTGGTTAGCTCTGTAAGACATGGCTTAGCCTCATGATTTATACCTGTGTGGTTCAAGACAACAGATCTTTCTTGCAGTAGAATTGTGTGCTTGTGGGACTGAGATCAGCACTGCAGTGTCCCATTTCCCTGCCCCTCAGGATGTGTGCCTTCCTCTTGTGTGCGTGTGCTTCAGGTGCTTTCTGTTTTCCCATACACCTCTCCATTCTTGGTAAGTTGCCAGACTTAAGAACATAAATACATAGTCACGAAGGCTTACTAATAATTACTGGTTATTTTTAAGTAGTGTATCTTAAGAAGTAGTCTAGTTATATTTATATAATATACTTCATATGCTTATTTCTGGGGAAGATATTTCAGGCAATATTGGTTCTGGTGTAAAATCTTATGTAGGCTGAACATGGATATTAACCAGTTTAGGGAGCTAGGTCAGAAGAGATCTTATGTTTCCTACTATAGTAGGCTTCCTTTCTCCCTTATTCAGTAGGGTTTGGAGATCTCCTCCCATTTCTGTTTCTACTGCCAAGTTTCCCTTCTATGCGCATTTCATTGACCTTAATGGGTACCCGGTGCCATAGTTACCCTGGGATGAATCTGTTGGCCACATGAGACTCTAAAAGTGTATACTGTTAAAGGTTTTTTAAAATAGATTCTATCATTGTTTGTATTGGCATGTCCCTTACATTTCAGCCATCACTTTCATTAACATAATCCACATTTCCTAACTAGTTCATTATTTCTTATGATTCAAGTTATCACTTCTTATTAAAATAAAGAAGCTTTTTTTTTTTTTTTCCCTAATCAGTGTTGGCATCAGGGTCTTATTTTCATCATGGGTTTGGGAATATTTTTGTCTTGTGGAATCTTCTCATGAGCTTTGAAAAAGCCTTAAGATAGAAGATGATAAGATTAGCTAAACATCTTGACTGTTTAATGTGTGCCAATCACTATTTTAATTGCTTCATGGGCATTAACTCATTTTATCCCACCTCAGCCCCATGAAGTTGGTTGGTACAGTTATTATTTTTAATTTACAGATGAGGGAGCTAAAGTACACAGAAGCTAAGGAAAGTTGCCCATTGTAGCAATGTAGTTGTCCATTGTAGCAGAGTACAAAGTGCCTGCAGGTCCCACATTTTAAACCACTTAGCCATTTTGAGATAGATTCTTTCTCCCATGTGTACAGCATTAGTGTATAAAAATTCTGCAATCACATAGGTTATATGCATTGAATGTGTACAACATGAGATATCCAGCTCAGCTTTCATGATATAATTCCTTTCAAATGAAACCAACACAAAATATTGGAAGTAACTGCTAACATACAGGGTCAGAATACTGTGAAAGCATTGCTCCAGGATAAAAGTAAGAGAAGACACAAAACACAAAAGCGAACTATTTCCAGATAACTCTTGCCAAAGTTGAGTGGGTAAGGGTAGCACAAGTGCTTTAGAGTGCATTCCCTTTCTTTTTATTTTTTTAAAGATATTGGACTATAGTGTACTTACAATGCTGTGAAAGTTTCAGGTGGCCAGAAAAGTGAATAAGTTATACATATACATATGTAAAAGTTGCTTTAGACGTGTCCAACTCTTTGTGACCCAATTGACTATAGCCCACCAGGCTCCTCTGTCCATGGGGTCCTCTAGGCAAGAATACTCAAGTGGGTTGCCATGCCTCCTCCAGGGGATCTTTCTCACTCAGGGATTAAACCCTCATCTTTTCCATCTCCTGCACTGGCAGCTGGGTTCTTTACCACTAGCGCCACCTGGGATATATCCACTCTTTTTTTAGAGTCTTTTCTCATGTAGATCATTACAGAGTATTGAGTAGAGTTCCCTGTGCTATATATAGTAGTAGGTCCTTATTAGTTATCTATTTTACATATGGCAGAGTTTATTTCCTTTCTTCCTTGGAGACTGTTGATCTGGTAGAAGGAGAATCTGATGTGCCCTCTGTTTTTGCCAGTGGTGTCTGCCCACATAGGTCCCTTCTCAGTAAACTGAGTGAGGTGGTTCCCATCAAACAGTCCCCTATAGACCCTTGGCCATAGGTTTTATGCTGCATCAGGTGTTTACATACTTTGCTACACTTAGTGACTGGTGACCAAGAGCTAGAATTTTTTAGTCAATCAAGATGTTTGAGTCACTTTGCTTTGTGTAGAAGGCATAGAGGAATAGAAATGTGAAGACAGGGAAGATGAGTTCTGCATGTATGATGGAGTAAGATTTAGGGTCAAAAAGGCCCCATCTGCCAGTGAATATAATCCAAGGTACTATAATACATGTTTCCCATGATAAGGAAATGAGACTAGCATAATTAACTGATACAAAATGTAAGTGATGCTGATGATGAGCAGTAAGGAAATAAGAGGAAAGCCAAACAATTGGTCCTGTAACAGTCATTTTAATTACAATTACTTTAGTGCACTCTTAGTATTTATGTCTCATTGACACATAGTCTGGGTAATATTTATACTGTTGCATCATGTTGGATTAAATTTGTTGTAATTTTAATTTGATAGCAATAGTAAACTACTTTCATATGCTTCTTTTCTTCCAATGTCTTGATCAGTGTTCTTGAATTTTTGTACAATTGCTTACTTGAAACTTACATTGAGGAAATATAAGTTACAGCATAAATCATTATTTAATCTTCAGATTATAAGGATAGAAAAGTTAAACTTGTATAGTAAAAGATTCAAAAAAGATTAAATAATATAGTCTCGTGTGTGCAGTGTGCTAAGTTGCTTCAGTAGTGTCCAACTCTGTGCAACCCTATCGACTGTAGCCTGCTAGGCTCCTCAATATATGGAATTCTCCAGGCAAGAATACTGGAGTGGGTTGCCATTTCCTTCTCCAGGAGATCTTCGGACCCAAGGATGAAACCCACATCTCTGAAGTCTCTTGAATTGGCAGGTGGGTTCTTTACCACTAGAAAGCTTCTGCTACTGCTAAGTCACCTCAGTTGTGTCCGAATCTGTGTGACCCCATAGACAGCCCACCAGGCTCTGCTGTCCCTGGGATCCTCCAGGCAAGAACACTGGAGTAGGTTGCCATTTCCTTCTCCAATGCATGAAAATGAAAAGTGAAAGTGAGGTTGCTCAGTCGTGTCCGACTCTTCGCGACCCCATGGACTGTAGCCTACCAGGCTTTTCCGTCCATGGGATTTTCCAGGCAAGAGTACTGGAGTGGGATGCCATCGCCTTCTCCACTAGAAAGCTTCAGTTCAGTTCATTTCAGTCATTCAGTCGTGTCCGACTCTTTGCAACCCATGAATTACAGCATGCCAGGCCTCTTTATCTATCACCAACTCCCAGCGTTCACTCAAACTCATGTCCATCCGGTCGGTGATGCCATCTAGCCATCTGATGCTCTGTCATCCCCTTCTCCTCTCGCTCCCAATCCCTCCCAGCATCAGGGTCTTTTGCAATGAGTCAACTCTTCACATGAGGTGGCCAAAGTACTGGAGTTTCAGCTTCAGCATCAGTCCTTCCAATGAACACCCAGGACTGATCTCGTTTTGAATGGGACTGGTTGGATCTCCTTGCAATCCAAGGGACTCTCAAGAGTATTCTCCAACACCATAGTTCAAAAGCATTAATTCTTCAGTGCTCAGCTTTCTTCATAGTCCAAAAAGCTACTAAACATTTATTTGGTTTCTAACATATGAGAAATGCTCGAGTTTATTGATAGNGTTTTGAATGGGACTGGTTGGATCTCCTTGCAATCCAAGGGACTCTCAAGAGTATTCTCCAACACCATAGTTCAAAAGCATTAATTCTTCAGTGCTCAGCTTTCTTCATAGTCCAAAAAGCTACTAAACATTTATTTGGTTTCTAACATATGAGAAATGCTCGAGTTTATTGATAGAAATCTGGTACCCTAACTTTGAAAGGACATGAGAAGTATCTTTGATGTTCTATAAGGTTATCAGAAATGTGTGACATTTTAAAGTCAAACTCAATAAAATATTAGCTTTGTTCTTCCTTGACTTAATCAACACTTTATGGTATACATTTGTCAAGTTATCACTTTAGTTAATACCACAAGATGTAGCACATGTATTAATACAAAAACTTTCCCTTATATTGGGGGAAATATAGAATACCAAATAGAGAAAGTTAAAGTTGTATTATGGCTCATATTTCAAGAGGCACAAACCTCTTCTTTTCAGGTGTGAATGACAGGGAAACATGCTTAATGAACAGTTTTATTGGATTATCTTCCCCCACCCCCCAAGATCTTGGTAAGGTCTTTCCTCCCTAAGGTGTTCTGATTACTTGCCAAGAAATTCAGTGAATTTTCCTTTGTAAGTTAGAATTAAGAAATAGAAAAGGTGTCAGACTGGACAGTTTTATGATATAAACATGTACACTGGAGATTGTCAAACTGTTAAATCGCTTGTTGCAAGTTAAGGTCTGGCCTTCTATCACTGAAAAGCTTGGAGGAGGAGTAGTGTCAAGCCTAAAAAACAAAGAAGCTCTGGACTCTTGCACACACTGACAATAATATCTTTGTATTTCTCTTGATTTATGAAGAAATAAATCATAATCTCTAGGTCCAAAGTATTTTTAAATGGGTAATGTTAATTATTCTTAAAATGTAATATACTCATTATATACAGTATAATTTGCATATACAGTATGAATTGTGAAAGATATCTTGGATTAGGTCTCCACAGGCAAACAAATCTAACAGGTCCAGAAAATTAGCTAAAATAAGCAGAATCTGCAACTTCAAGAGTAAAATTTTTTAAAAGTCTAGGTTGTCTCATCAGTTCTATGCTGGCATCCATGTTTATCTGTAAGGTCCTACCATAAAAATGATATTATCAGTGACCAAGCTCTGTCAAGCCCACCCTCTATTATTTACTAAAATTTTCCCTATGCCGTAATCTTTCTTCAGGATCTTACTGAATTGCTATTTTCCATTCAGGCTGCTATGACAAGAATATCATGGACTGGGTAGTTTATAAACAACAGAAATTTATTCCTCACAATTCTGGAAGCTGGCATGCCCAAGGTCAAGGTGATAGCAGACTTTGTGTCTGGTGAGAGCTCATTTCTTGGTTAATAGACAGTCACTTTCACTTTCATTACAGTCTTCTTATTGTATTTTCACTTGATGGAAGGGGCAGGAGAGTTCTCTGTAGTCTCTTTATAAGGGCACTGATTCCATTCATGATGACTCTACCTTCATGACTGAATCACCTGCTATACTACAAACCATTGAACAGGGGAATAGATTTCAACATAAGAATTTTGGGAAGGATGCAACATTCTGTCCATAACACATGTCTTACCTGGATGACTACTTCCCATCTTCCTACTTCCACCCTATCTCCTCTATTCTTCTACCTTCCACCAAACAATTTTTTTAAAATGCAAATCTGGTTATGCTTAACACATTAAAGGCTTCCTTACCTTGTCATCTTTATTCCTTTCTTGTCTTCTACCATACTATGTACTCTATAATAGTCATATACACAGGTTGCAGTTAACACTTAAATAATTTAGGTAGCTTGTGACGAAAATGAAGAGACTATCTCAAATTTTGTACTGTTACCTGTGTGTGCACTTCAGACACTAATTTTGAATCTTATTTCAGAGTATCATGAGTATTCTTTTCAGCCAATGACATAAGAATGCCAACTTTGAGGGACTTCTTCCTTTTTGTGGCTTTGCTCAAGTTGAAGCAGCTACTATATTATTTCTGCACAGCAAATCGATCAGTTTTCTGTTGCTTCCCAGCAGCAGCCAGTATCTGCCATACAAAGTAATGATGTCTAGCAAAATTTTATGTTGTGTTTCCCCTGCCAACTCCAAAGTGGTCAGCCTCCTTTGGTTTACCATCCTGTAACTGTGTGGGATTCTTACTGTAGCCCAGCCCCCACAGGCACAGACTTCTGCTTACAGCTTGGCTGGGCTCCAGATCTTTGTTGCTGGAAATGCTACTGTAACATCTGTTGAGTATTGCATGTATGAGTTACTCACATCAATCTTAAAAATTTGGGTGCACTTTCCAGGATCGTGGCACACATTGTATAACATGATAATTAAATGTCTTGAAAAGAATGTTGCAGATCAAAAAGGGATACAGTTAATAAGTTTTTACAATGTTGCTTTCATACTAAGACCTTCCAGAAAACCTTTGTTGGATATTTGGATAACATATGATTGATTTTCTGTGGAATTAACCAGGTAGAAAAAAAATTTTTTTAATTAATTTTTGAAGGATAATTGCTGTATAGAATTTTGTTGTTTTCTGTCAAACCTTAACATGAATCAGCCATATGGAAAAGTGTATATAAGGGCTTGAAAAAATAATTGATTTTTTAAAGTTAATAAGTTTTGTCTTAGGAAAAGTACTCAGGATTTTAAAGTGATATATCATGAGACAAAATAAATATGTGCTCACAACTTCCATGTCTGTATTTTTCATGACCTTGGAAAATACTGCATGAACCCCTTCTTTAGACCACAAATCCAAAATAATGTGATGGCTACAAAAATGTTGATTGGCTCCATAGTAATATGTTTCTATAGTCTAAAGAACCCATTATATTGGATCTGTTTTTTTATCAGTAACTAAAGCTGATAAATATTGAGGCTGATCTGTTGGAAGATTGGAGAGACTGGGAAGGGGAAAAACTAAGTAGAAGAGGAAAGAATCAAGATGTTATTGCTGAAAATAACATAAGTGAAGGGAGAAAGACCTTTTTTGAAAAATAGAGTAATCTTATGTAGTCTATGCAAAATCTTGGAATTGAGCTTTCTGATTAATTAACAACCACATGATCAGTGGAATAGTTTGGAAACCTGTAAAATATTCATGACCAAACTTTGAAAAGTTGCAATAGCAGTCCAGGTAAGCAGTTATTTGTGCATTTGTCTTTTCCCATAGAGTAACCAATCTAATAATTCTAGAGCCCCATCCCCCACATTTTGGCTCATTTTTCAGGATTCCTAATTGATTTAAAATTAAATGAATTTAAAGTGCTTATTTACCCATAGGGTACACTTCAAATAATTATAGTTAACAGTCAATAAATCAGATTACAGGCTAAACCTTTATAACCATGTGACCCCAAAACAAAATCTTTGAAATGAAATAGAAATATTTTTCTTACATAATATTTTTAAATTGAGGGGTCCAGGCTGATAGAGTAACTCTTGTTTTACAAGGGCATTTGCAAAATCCAGATTTCTATCATCTTGTTGCTCAGCCATTACCTAGAGAGGGGTCCTCAACTGAGGAATCCCATTTAGATAATAAGTAGGTAGGAAGTCTAGGGAAACAGCTTTGCTTTAAGAGAATTTATATCCCAATCCCATTGTATCTAGTCGCATGGCCATAGCTGGCTGCATGGGAAGTCGGGAAATGTAATGCATAGCTGGGGGTCATGTACCTAGCTAAACAGGAACATTGCTGCTATTAACAGAGGAAGAGGAAAATGGACATTAAAGGAATTAATATTTTATACTTTATTTAGTTCTTTATCTTATGAAAAATTGGTGAGAACTTAGTCTCCTTTTGTTTATGTGTATCTTATCGAGAATTTAGAATACGTATTTGATATTTTGTCATCTATCCTGTTGTTCGAATTATAGAAAAAAGTCTAGTTCAAAACATTTAATATCACTAATAATGAAGAAGAGACTCCATGATTTTCAATGGCCAAATTCTTATAATTTTTTTCTTTTAGCATGTAAACGTGAAATTAGAACCCAGGTAACTTAACCAATATTCCAGACTTCTGTACAATAAAGACTGTGTCTGCACTTTTATAAAAGTTTAATTTTGTACAGAGAACCACCTAAAAATGTACAAGTTTAAGACTACTGCTAAAATGTTGCTGCTATTTCTTTAACCTTCATTTTCCTTCCATGATAGTAAATCTGTCTGTGCTGTGTGGGTTGAGCTCACAAACAGAAATCATGGGCTGAGTCTTATTTGCTTTAAATTATGATAGTAGGTCAGTTCCTTTTTCTGATGACACATCTACTTTGAGCTAGGAAGTTCAAAATGCATAATACTTATGATGCATAAGTATTATATGCATTATATGTATTATATGCATTATGATGCATATAATAAAACTGAGTACAGTGTCTGAGATGAAATCAAGGAATGAATAAATAAAAACATATAATTGATACTTTATAGTTACAATCCATGTCTTTTCAGGTTTTGTAAAATTTTCTGAATTTAGAAAACAGAGCCTCAATCTATGGCTTGCTGGTCACTATCTACAGTGCAGTTGTCTGATAAGACTATCTTGGTTTCTAGCGAATCCTGCTGGTAGATTTGATGAGGGCAGCTAATGCCTGAATTTTGCATCATACCCATCCATCAGGAATGTGTTAGCCTTCATGCTTTCTCAGTGAAGAATTGTAATAAAGTCACCCAGGAAATCAGAATAAAATGATAACTTGTAGCAGGCTCACCTGGAAAGACCCAATATTGGATGGAAGTCATGTTATGTTGTTAATATACACTGTAGAGTTACTTATGAAAAGACATAAAATGCTTCTTGCTGACATTCTGGCTGTAAATAATGCAAGAGTAAACACCTTAATAATTTCAATTAATTCTGAAGTATAGCTTTAATTTTTCTAATTAGAGCTGATATTCCTAAATCTGAGACTTCTTGGGAAGTTAATGAAGTCTTTGCTTACCATTGCAGTTACATTATAGAATTTGCTGTTGAAATTCAGGACACTTTAATTAAAAATATTTTCTAATCTAACATGTGCTGTTTTAATGCCTTGAAAAAGTTTCAGGTCATATATTATTTTTAAATGGATTTTAAATGAATCCAACTACATTTTTCGATTTCTGTTGATTTACTATTTCAGTGTTAATAAAATGCCAGTTTTCTTCATAGAGTCAAATGATAACTCATTGAATTAGTTCTATATATTCATTCGAATGAAACTCTGATAGTGCTCAATGTATATTTTTACAAAGAATAGTTTGTTATCAGTTTGCTTTGGAAGACAAAATAAGATATTAAATTATTGTAAGCTACAAATAAAGCATTTAACAAATATATTTGCATAAGGTAAATGTTTTAATAGATAATTTTCATTCAAATAATAGCATGCTTCCTTATTAAGAGTATGGTTGATAAGCAAGGACGTAAAAGGGCTCCCCCCAGATTTCTTCCCTAGACATGCTATTTGTTGCCAAAACTACTTAACAGATGTATTTACATATTCTAAAAACCCTTCATGAACAGTCTCTGTACTAAATAAAGACTTGCTTCATTACCAATAGTACAAATAAAGTAAGGGCATTAAAAAGGCTCCCCCTGAATTTCCTTCCTAAATATATTATTATTTGGTAGCAGATAAACTATTTAAAATGTGTATTTGTATATGATCAATAATTTAATGGACAATCTTGGTACCAAGCAATAGCATATTTGGGGGAGAAATTTTGAGAGCCCTTTATTATTCTAATTATGTGTTCTGTTGGTGATGAAGCATGTTTTTCATGCAATCCTTAACAGTAAACTATAATAGCAAAAGATAAAGACTTTGATGTTGCTAGAGAAAATACTTTAATAATCGTGACACAGATAGCTTTTCATTATCTTTAGCCTTTTTGAATCACTTTTTAGAAATACTCATATATTTTTCATGTTTGATTTTATTTACTTGACAGAAGTTACATAAAATACCTAGGACTTGGTCTTTATTACCACGTCATGGTTTGCACATACTATATGCATGCCCATCAGTTCAGTTCAGTCACTCAATCATGTCCGACTCTGCGACCCCATGAATCGCAGCATGCCAGGCCTCCCCGTCCATCACCAACTCCCGGAGTTCACTCAGACTCACCTCCATTGAGTCAGTGATGCCATCCAGCCATCTCATCCTCGGTCGTCCCCTTCTCCTCCTGCCCCCAATTCCTCCCAGCATCAGAGTCTTTTCCAATNCTTTTTCACTCTCCTCTTTCACTTTCATCAAGAGGCTTTTTAGTTCCTCTTCCCTTTCTGTCATAAGGGCGGTGCCCATACACTGTACTAAATATCCTAGTAGTAAATTTAAATACTCTGAACAACTGTGTTTTTAACTTTTAGTTTAGTTGTATTTTATATGTGTAAATTATATATTTCCTAACAAAATAAATTATTTTTCTTTAGCTTCAACTCCTGACCACTAATTTCTCATTTTTTTACATTTTACCAGCTCTTCAAGTTATTCACTGTCAACCCAATTTGAAGGCACAGATAAATTTAACCAGTGCTCCACTTAACAAACATACTAATGTTCATATTAAATTATGAAACCCTTAAGAAATAGTATACAGTGATTTTTAATGTCTGCTTATATTTCATACTTTCTTTAAAATTTGGTCACTGTTTATAATCACAGAAAACAATATACTTTTAGAAAAAAAACTTAGTAACTGCTAGACTATAAAGGTCTATTTGTGTGTGGCATGAACTCATTGAATATGAGTAGATTGACAAATATATATACACATGCACACACACAATACATGTGGATGTTGGTGTGATATATATGCTACATGTAAACATAATTGCATTGGGGAAGTTTTGACAATTTTTGATTTTTGCTCGATGTACATCCTGTAACAAAATAAGTAACAAATTTGATAACAAAATAAGCAGTTCACTATTTTTAAGTATAGTGTTTAGCAGTCACATTGATTAGGAACGTGGGCTTTATAACTGTCAAACTCAGATCAGTTCTAGCTCTATGAATTATTAGATTCTTGGTCTTCATCCAGTTACTAATTTCACTAAACTTCAGTTTTCTCATCCATGAAGCAGAAATCCTGTTACTTAACTTTAAGGTTTTTCTAAAATTAATTAAGTCAGAATATAAATGTAGATATAAACAAATGTTTCTTTATGTATGTGACCAAGTTTGTGAGGGATAGAGAAAGTATTTGAAGGAAAAATAGATTATTTTTAAAGGCTACAGTAGAAATAATATTCATAAAGAAGAAGGGATAATGACAATATCTGATATTTTATGTTTTAGAATGCACAGTATTTAATTAATATACACATTTTTGTTTTTTGTTCAGTTGCTAAGTTGCATTTAACTCTTTATAATCCCATGAACTGTAGCATGCCAGGCTTCTCTGTCCTCCACTGTCTCTTGGAGTTTGTTAAGGTTCATTCGTTTCCATTAAGTTGGTGATGCTATCTAACCATCTCATCTTCTGCCACCCCCTTCTCCTTTTGCCTTCAATGTCTTTTCCAGTGAGTTGACTGTTTGCATTAGATGGCCAAAGTATTGGAGCTTCAGCATCAGTCCTTCAAATAGTCAGGGTTGATTTCCTTAGGATTGACTGGTTTAATTTCCTTGCTGTCCAAGGGACTCTGAAGGATCTTCCCCAGTACCACAAATTGAAAACAATTCTTCAGAATTCAGCATTATTTATGGCCCAACTCTCACATCCATACATGACTCCTGTAAAAACCGTAGCTTTGACTGTATGCACCTTTGTCAGCAAAGTGGTATCTATGCTTTTTAATACTCTGTCTAGGTTTGTCATTGCTTTCCTTCCAAAGAGCAAATGTCTTTTAATTTCATGGCTGTTGTCACCAGCTGCAGTGAGCGCAAGAAAAAAAAAAACATCCATCACTGTTTCCACTTTTCCCTCTTCTATTTGCCACAAAGTGATGGGACTGGATGCAATGATCTTAGTTTGTTAAATACTGAGTTTCAAGCCCGCTTTTTCACTCTCTTTCATCCTTATCAAGAGCCTCTTTAGTTCTTCATTGACTTCTGCTATTGGAGTGGTATCATCTACATATCTGAGGTTATTGATATTTCTTCTGCAATCTTGATTGCAGCTTGTGATTAACTTAGCTTGGCATTTCATGTGATGTACTGTGCATAGAAGTTAAATAAGCAGGGTGACAATATACAGCCTTGTTTTACTTGTTTCCCAATTTTCAACCAGTTCATTGTTCCATGTCAAGTTCTACCTGTTGCTTCTTGGCCTGTATACAGGTTTCTCAGGAGACAGGTGGGTAGTCTGATACTACCATCTCTTTAAGAATTTTCCAAAGTTTGTTGTAATATACACTGGACTAATACATATCCATTTTTTATTTCTTACTAAAAAAGTGAAAAGTACTGAAAGTGTGAAAGCTTAGTTGTATCTGACTCTTCGTGACCCCATGGACCGTAGCCCGCCAGGCTCATCTGTCCATGAGATTCTCCAGGCAAGAATACTGGAGTGGGTATCCCCTTTGCAGGGGATCTTCTCAACCCAGGGATCAAACCCAGGTCTCCTGCATTGCAGGCAGATTCTTTATCATCTAAATCACCAGGGGTGCCCTTATCTCTTCGAGACCACCATGTTATGTTCTTAATTTTTAAAGGCTTAAATTTATTATGGAAAAAGTGCTTGGTACATTAGATGTTAATTTCTTTAATAAAGTAGCTATAGCCTGTAGGGAAAGTATTTTAAAATGTACTCTAAGGTGATCTTTGAAAAATAGCTAATGCTTATCATTGATACATAATTCTAATTTCAATTTATTATAGAAATACATAGTAACATCCATAAAATATTTCCAGAACTATTAAGTAATGTGGACAAATGGCTTTTAAGGTAAGTTATGACTCTGAAACTGCACAGCAGAATGAGCCAAAAAGCAAACCCAGTTGCCTGTGGAAGATCAACTTATTTGGTGAATGAACTGAGAAGGAAACATTCTTTCTGAAAAGCCCTAGTTATGTTTGCTTCACTTTGTAGAAATTTAAAGCCCCAATGGGTTACTGAATTATCACTGATTTTTCCAGCTTATTTGGAATTAATTATTTGTTATTTGAGGGAAAATTCATGTAAAACTATTCAGTTAGTTGTAAATTGACTCATTATCTTTTATAGTTCATCTATATTTTTATTTTTTAATTTACTTTTACAATTACTTTTCTTTAATTAGCAATTAACAATAAAAAACTTTAGTTGCCTAGATCCACTCCTATGGATTTCTGTGGAGATAATAATATGTTAATGGATGCTTTCATTTGACCTAAGAATCATTTTTCACTCTGAAACTGGTACCTGTACAGAGTTAGACAAGAGCCACACAATGTAAGCAAATTGGTTATTTTAAATTCTGAGGTTAACATATGGTCTAATTATCTACTATAAAAAGTTACCATTTGAATAATTAAGTCAACCTGTCATTGAGCTTTTATGGGAGGGGGGAATACACACAAACTCTCTGGAGGTTTCTTTTTTTTTTTTTAATTCTTGACAACATGAAAGTAAAATTTGTATCACTTCTACCTCTTTAAAGTGCAAATTATTTCATAAAGAAGTGGCATTTTTCATTTAATTTGATATTGTGACAAGGATCCACTGAGAAATGTGTATGCATACTTCAAGTAAGGATACAATTTTTTTTCTCTCTGCTGCCCTAACACACACCTTTGAACTAGTAGACATCTCATGATACCTCATTAGACAGAATAACTGTGGCAAGGGTGTGACCTTGTGTGTCTAAAGCATTCTCCCATTCGATGGATGGTGTGAAGGATGAACTGGGTCAGTCCCAGTTGATTATAAGCCATTCATTCTCATTAGGCTGCCAACCACAAAACTCCAACAACATACCAGGTTGTTTGAGAAACACAGCAGTTTATTGAAGACATTTTTATACCTGACTCTCTCAAAGCAATCAGCAGTGCAAAGAACATAAATTAACTGAAAATTCAGGTATAAATAGCATCACTTTATTTTTGCTCTATTAAGCTCCTTGCTTGCATTTAGACTGATTTGATATTAATCAGTGATCATAATTGTATAGGTTCTTTCCCTGAGTTTAGCTGAACAAAGATGAAATATAAAAAGACATTTCTTGTGTCACTGCAAAGCACTGAAAAAGCAATATCCAGTTGAATTGTACTCCAGATATGTGCAATTTAATTTACCTTTATTTATTTTTAAGGAAAGTAGAGAATACACACTTTCTCAAAACTAGAGGAAAACTGTCTCCCGTAATTGCCAGTAAAGGAGATTATATAATATAGTTGTTGAGGCTTATTTTACAAATGGATGTTGACTAATAAAAACAATTTAAAATAAGTAGGAAAGATAGAAGCGTGACTCAGAAAGGAGTTTAATTTTTCTTTTTAGGATGATAGGGTAAAATCAATATACTTCTTTTAATGACAATGTGATTTTTTTCATGTGCTGAATATATATTTTTAAAAACAAAGAAGGCAATAATTTTAATGTGAGAAGAATGACCTGAATTAAGAGAAAAAGCAGCACCATCCTGGACAGAGGAAATATTTTCAAATTGTCAATTTTGTATTTTCTTTCTTAGCAATAAGAAAAAAAGAATAACAACAGTAACAACAAAAAGAATCAAAAACATATTTAGTCAAGGTGACAAAAAGGCTTAGGTTTTTTTATTTTAATAGAAATGGTTATTTTATTTCTATTTTTAATAGAAATGTGTATTTTGCTTCAAGATTTCCCTTTATTTGAAAATGGTTCATTAAAATCTCTTTGGCTCAAGTTCCAAAAAGCTGTCTATCTGCCAAAATTCTTAGAGAATTCCCAAACTCTTTGTATTAATATGAAATGTGCCATTTATATTGAAACAGGATTATGCCTAATGTATTTGTAGAGATATACAGACTAGGAGATACATGATTAGGTTTGAACAGCGTTGTCGAATTCAACTCCATGTTTTCTGATTTGATTCACTTGTCAAAGTGTCCTGTCTGCCAAAGGGACATATTGTCACTGCTTTCAGTTTAGTTCAGATGCTCAGTCGTGTCTGACTCTTTGCAACCCCGTGGATTGCAGAACACCAGGCTTCATGTTCATCATCAACACCCAGAGCTTGCTCAGACTCATGTCCATTGAGTCAGTGGGGCCATCCAACCATCTCATCCTCTGTTGTCCCCTTCTCCTCCTGCATTCAATCTTTCCCAGCATCAGGGTCTTTTCCAGTGAGTTAGTTCTTCACATCAGGTGGCCAGAGTATTGTAGTTTCAGCTTTAGCATCAGTCCTTCCAATGAATATTCAGGACTGATTTCCTTTAGGATTGACAGGTTTATCTCCTTTCAGTCCAAGGGACTCTCAAGAGTCTTCTCCAACATCACAGTTCAAAAGCATCAATTCTTTGGCCCTCAGCTTTCTTTATAGTCCAAAACTCATGTCGATACACAANTGGGGGCAAGAGGAAAAGGGGATGACAGAGGATGAGATGGCTGGATGGCATCACTGACTCGATGGACGTTTGCTTGAGTGATCTCCGGGAGATGATGATGGACAGGGAGGCCTAGTGTGCTGTGATTCATGGGGTCACAAAGAGTCAGACATGACTGAGCAACTGAACTAAACTGAAGTTAGCAGAGAATGATAATAATTTAGTATCTTCAAATATAAAGAGTATCCTTAGAAACCTATATACTCATCTTGGGACCTGACGTTTAAGAAATGAGTTTTTGGTGAATGATAAGCTATAGTCATTAGTTTAAGCTTATTTTGTGTATACTAAGATTTATGAATTTGATCAAAGACTTACCAGAAAATATAATTAAACAGAATATTGAGGCTATATCAACATTCCGTTTTGCTTGATGAGCTTGGGTCAGTGTTATACTACACAAATTACAAAAGTCTCATCAGTAATTTGGTTAAAGTCATTAGCATGTTGATTATACTTGTAAATATTTATCAAATCCAATATAAAGTTCCTACCATGACTACTAAACCCATGGGTGCCAGCAATCCATCAGTCCTCTTGCAGTCTTCTAGTTTTTTGTTTTTTAAGACTTGATTTACTTCATCAGATTTTTATAGTTTTCAGCTACAGATCCTCTACATATTTTGTTACAGTGGTAAATTGGTCTGGAATATTGATATTTAGGTTTGGGTTTCCAGTTGCTTCATATGTCAAAATGTATTTGAGAGGACATCTGGATCAAGATGGTGGAGTAGAGCGATCCTGAGCTCAGCTTCCCCCATTGGAAGCAGCAAAACTGCAACTGCATAAAGGATGAAAATCCTGACAATGAAGAGATGACTCACGGAACATATTCTCTACAAGTAAGAATATAAAGAGAAAGCCACACCAAGACAAGTAGGAGGGACAGAAACAATTTATTCAGAACTTGCATCCCTGGAATGGAGATCCTCAAGGGGGAAAGATAATCACAACCGTGGAGATTCCTCCTGAAAGGTGGAGGTTCTGAGCCAAATATCAGACTCCTTAGTCTGGGTAATCTGCGCTGAGAAGACAAGACCCCTTTAATATTTGGCTTTGAAAACCAACAGGACTTATATTCCTAAAGTTGTGAGAAAGAATCAGCTCTTAATGGGCTTGCAAACAAAGTCACTCACTCCAAGTCACAGTTCAGAGGCAGCTGCTTGGAAAGCACCTGAGTCATGCGAGGAAGTTCACTGACTAATTTCAGGGCATGTGCTGCTGAATGGGTGGTAGGGATGTGGTAGAACTTTCTCTGGGATGAAAGTGCTGGTGAATATCTTTTTTTCCCCTGTACTTCCAGGTATCTGATCTGGCACTAGTGGTGCCATATCTGTCATTCTCCATCAACTGAACTAACACCTTGTGTCTCACCCAGATGCTCCCCTGAGCAATGGCCCCAAGCAACTAGCCTGTTCCTCCAAAGCAGTCCCAATCCCACCCCACAAGCATGTGTCCTCAGTTGGCACCAGCACCCTTCCAACACTGATCCATGAGACAGCCCCACACATTGCACTCACAACCATCATGGCTTGGCCTCAAAGCCAGTCAAGGTGGGGACTAGTCATTACTGCACCTGCAGCAGTCATGGCCTACAACTCTCAGCCTGCCTGGTTGGGCCCAGTCCTGTGCACCAATGTTCTTATAGCAGTTGCAGGCCAACTTCACAGAATGACACACATAGTCCATACAGAGGATACCCCTGAAGTCCCTCATTGTGTTGACCAAGGGAATTCTGCCACTGGAAACAGAAGACCCTTACTACGTAAGAGTCTTATTCTTATGTATATAAGAGTACATACTCTTACTACAAAAGGCACCCTTTCAAGACTTGAAGACATAGTTGATGTGCCTGATACCTAGAAAGTAACACAGAGAATTAGCCAAATAGGAGACATAGGAAGAATTCTTCCAAATGAAAGAGTAAGACAAAGCCCTAGAAAAAGAACTAAAAGAAAAACATAAGGAATTTATCAGGTAGAATTCAAATAAATAGTCATAAGGACACTGACTGAACTCTGGATAAAAATTAGTGAACTAAGTGAGAATTCAGGAAATAAATGGAAAATATATAGAGAAAAATAACCAATCAGTACTGACTAATGTAATAACTGAAGTGAAAAATGCACTTCAGAAAGTCAGCAGCAGATTAGAGGATGCAGAAAAATGAATTACTGATGTGGATTGTAGGGTAATGGAGATCACTAAATCAGAACAGCAAAAAGGAAGAAAAAAATTAAAAAGAGGATAGTTTAAGGGAACTTTGGGACAATATCAGGCATAGTAACATTTGTATTATAAGAGTCCCAGAAGAAAACAGAAAGGGCCAGAGAACCTATTGAAAGAAATAATGGCTGATCCGCCATTTTTATTGGGTTATTATTTTTTTTTTAATGGAACTACATGAGCTGTTTGTTTATTTTAGAGATCAATTTTGTGTCTGTTGCTTTGCTTGCACATAATTTCTCCCATTCTGAGGATTGTCTTTTCATTTTGTTTATGGTTTCTTTTGCTATATAAAAGCTTTTAAATTTAATTAGATCCCATTTATTTATTTATTTATTCATTACTTTAGGAGGTGGATCAAAAAATATCTCGCTGCGACTTATGTCAGAGAGTATTCTACTTATGTTTTTCTCTAAGAGTTTTATAATGTCTGGCCTTACATTTAGGTCTTTAATCCATTCTGAGTTTATTTTTGTGTCTGGTGTTAGGGAGTGCTCTAATTTCATTCCTTTGTGTGTAGCTTCCCACTTTTCTTAGCACCGCTTACAAAAGAGACTGTTTTTTCCCCATTGTACGTTCTTACCTCCTTTGTCATAGATTAGGTGACCATAGGTACATGGGTTTATCTTTGGGTTTCTATCCTGCTCTATTGATTGTATTTTTGTTTTTTGTTTTGTTTTGTTTTGGTGCCAGTACCATACTGTTTTGGTAACTGTGTAGTATAGTCTGAAGTCAGGAATCCTGATTCACCCAGCTCCATTTTTCTTTTTCAAGATTGCTTTGACTATCAATCAGATTGCAATATTTCCACACAAATTGTAAAATTTTTTTCCAAACAAAATTTTGTTCTAGTTTGTGAAAGATGCTCTTGGTGATTTGATAGGGATTGCATTGAATCTGTAGATTGCTTTTGGTAGTGTAGTTATTTTCACAAATTTGATCCTTGCAATCCAAGAACTCACGTGAACTATCTCTTCTTCTGTTTGTGTAGTCTTTGGTTCCTTTCATCGGTATCTTATATTTTTCTAAGTACAGGTCTCTTGCCTTCTTTGGTAGGTTTGTTCCTAGATATTTTATTCTTTTCATTGCAGTGGCAAATGGGATTTTTTTCTTTAATTTCTTTTTCTAATCTTTCATTGTTAATGTACAGGAATGCAATCGACACTTGTCTGAAGAAGACATACAGATAGCCAACAGATATAAGAAAAGATGCTCAACATAACTAATTGTTAGAGAAATGCAAATAAAACTACAATGAGATATCACCTCTCACCAGTCAGAATGACCATCATCAAAAAAAAATCTACAAACTATAAATGCTGGAGAGTGTATGGTAAAAAAGAACCCTCCTGTGCTGTTGGTAGGAAGGTAAATTGGTACAACCACTATGGAGAACAGTATGGAAGTTCCTTAAAAAACTAAAAGTAGAACTAATATATGATCCAGAAATCTCACTCCTGGGCTTATATCCAGAGAAGCCCATAATTTGAAAAGATACATGCACCCCAATGTTAGTTGTGGCAGTATTTACAATAGCCAGATCACATTAAGCTTGAATAGATGAATAGATAAAGAAGATATGGTGTATATAAACAATGGAACGTTACTCAGCAATTAAAAAAAAATAATGTCATGTGCAGCATGGAGGACCTAGAGAATGTCATATTAGTGAAGTAAAGTCAGACACAGAAAGATAAATATCATATGATATAATTTACATGTGGAATCTAAAAAAATAAAAATACAAATTATTTAAAAATCAGAAGTAGAGTCACAAGTAAACAAATGTAATTTCTAGGAGATGGGGGATAAATTGGGAGATTGTGACTGACATGTACACATTACTATATATAAAGCTGATAACTTTTAAGAACCTGCTCAATTTTCTGTAATGGCCTATATGGGAAAATAACTGATTCACTTTGTTTTACACTGTTCCCTTTTTTAGAGGATCTTCCTGACTCAGGGACTGAACCCAGGTCTGCTGCATCGTAGGCAGACTCTTTACCATATGAGCCTCTAGGGAAAACTTGTACACCTGAAACAAACACAATTAGAAAGAAAGAATGGCTGAGAACTTCCCTATCTGGTGAAGGAAACAGAATACAAGTTCAGGAAGCACATAGAGTCCAAATGAGATGAACTCAAAGATACCCATTACAATCAGAAAAAGAATCTTAAAAATGATAAGAGAAAAACAACTAATTAATTATGAGGGAACCCCCATAAGGCCACCAGCCAGTTTTTCAGCAGAAAGTTAACAGGCTAGATGAGGCTGGCACAAAATATTCAAAATACTAAAAACAAACAAACAAAAAATACTTAAAACTAAGAATATTCTACCTGGCAAAGATATCTTTCTGAATTAAAGGAATGATTAAGAGCTTCCCAGACAGAAAAGCTAAAGAAACTTGTCACTACTAAACCAGTCTTACAAGAAATGCTAAAGGTACTTCTTTAAATGGAAAATGAATGCCATCACTAAGAACATAAAACTATGAAAAAAAATCTCACTGGTAAAGCCAAACAGTAATGATAATGGATCAACTATTTACAGAACTAGTATGAAGGTTAAAAAACAAAAATGGTAAAACCATGTATATTTAAGCTAATTTGTTAAGCAATAAACATAAAGATATAAAGTATGATGTCAAAAACTTAAAATGTGAGGGAAGTAAAACTGTTGTGTTTTTTAAAAATGGGCTCAAACTCAACCAGTCATCAACTTGAAATAGACTGCTATATATACAGTTTGTTATGTCTGAACCTTATGGAAACCACAAACCAAAAGCCTATTTAATACAGGGTAAAGAATATGCTACTAAAGCAATGACTCAACAAAGAAATCAAAGAGGAAATCAAAAAGTAGCTTGAGGAAAATGAAAGTGAAGACATAGTATTCTGAAATTTATGGGGCACAGCAAAAGCAGTTCTAAGAGGGAAATTTGCTGCAATAAAAGCTTACCTCAAGAAACAATAAAAATCTCATATAAACAATCTAACCATATACCTAAAGATACTAGAAAAAGAAGAAACAAAACCCAATGTTAATATACATATGGCAATAATAAAGATCAAAGCAGAAATAAATGGAAGTACAGGTGTAGAAAGCAGCAGACAAAGGTCAATGAAAGAAGAATGAGTTTTATTAAAACAAAATTGATAAACTTTAGCCACACTTACCAAGAAAAGAGACAGGGCCCAAAGAGATAAAATGAAAAATGAGAAGTTACAACCCACATCCTAGAAGCACAAAGAATTATAACTGATCAGTGAACAATTAAATATATGCCACCAAATTGGATAAACTAAAAGGTAAAGAATCTGCCTGCAATGCAGGAGACCCCAGTTCAATCCCTGGGTCTGGAAGGTCCCCTGGAGAAAGGATAGGCTACCCACTCCAGTTTTATTGGGCTTCCCTGGTGACCCATCTGCCTGCAATGTGGGAGACCTGGGTTTGATCCCTGGGTTGGGAAGATCCCTTGGAAAAGGGAACGGCTACCCACTCCAGAGTCAGACATGGCTGAGCAACTTTCACTTCACTTCAAAAGAGATGAATACTTCTTAGAAACATGTAATATTTCAGGATTAACTCACTCAGAAAGAAATAGAAGATTTGAACAGACTCATCACTATTAATGAAACTGAATCAGCAATTAAAACCAAATAAGCAACAACAACAATACTCCTTCAAAACAAAAGTCCTGGGCCAGATGGCTTCACAGGAAAACTCGACCAAACATTTAAAGAAGAA
The DNA here is from genome assembly GCA_006410615.1 of Neotragus moschatus. Taxonomy (NCBI): domain Eukaryota; kingdom Metazoa; phylum Chordata; class Mammalia; order Artiodactyla; family Bovidae; genus Neotragus; species Neotragus moschatus. The sequence goes on from SJYA01001319.1 coordinate 561,149, forward strand.
TTAATACCTTTTCTTCTCAAACTTCAAAAAAATTGAAGAAGAAGAAATGCTCTGAAGCTCATTCTGTGAGGCCAGCATTACTGTGATAACAAAACCAGGTAAAAACACTACAAAAAAGAAAATTAGACTGATTTGAAAATGATGAAAATAGGCACAGAAATCCTTAACAAAACATTAGCAAATCATATTCAAAAATACATAAAAAGTATTAAAAGTGGAATTTATGTTAGGAATGCAGGGGTGGTTAACTATCCACAGTTCAATCAGTGTGATACACTATATTAACAGGACAAAGGATGAAAATCATATGACCATATCAAAAGATGCAGATAAAGCATTTGAGAAAATTCAGCATCTATTTATTATAAAAACTCTTAATGTGAATATCGAGGGGACATAGCTCAACATGATGAAGGCCAAATATGACAAACCCACAGGTAATTCAGTGGTAAACACCTGAAAGATTTTTTTTCTTTAAGATCAGGAGCAAGGATTTCCACTCTTGGCACTTTATTCAATATAATATTGAAAGTCTTAGCCAGAGCAGTCAGATGAGGGAAAAAAAAAATCACCAGTTGGAAAGGAAGAAGGAAAACTGTCACTATTTGCAGATAACATGATGTTATACATAGAAACCTTAATGACAAAAAAAATTAGGACTAATATATGCATTCAACAAAACTGCAGAGTAGAAAACCAATATACAGAAATCTGTCGCAATTCTATACACTAATAACTAGCTATCAAATGAGAACTAAGAGAACAGCCTCATTTACAATTGCACCAAAAAGAATAAAATATCTAGAAATAAATTTAATTATGGATGTTAAAGACCTGCACTATGAATGTTATATGACATTGATGAAATAAATTGAAGATGGTACACACGAATGGAAAGCTATACTATTTCATATATATATATATAAATACACACACACACACACACAAACCCCTATGAAATTCTGAGTCTGCTTTTTTTAGATAAGAATAAACACTTTGTCTATACAGTTTTGGTAAAGTAGAAAATTAAGCTAATGTTCTATATATACTCCTTGGAAGAAAAGTTACGAGCAACCTAGATAGCATATTCAAAAGCAGAGACATTACTTTGCCTACGAAGATCTGTCTAGTCAAGGCTATGGTTTTTCCAGTAGTCATGTATGGGTGTGAGAGTTGGACTGTGAAGAAGGCTGAGCGCCGAAGAATCGATGCTTTTGAAGTGTGGTGTTGGAGAAGACTCTTGAGAGTCCCTTGGACTGCAAGGAGATCCAACCAGTCCATTCTGAAGGAGATCGGCCCTGGGTGTTCTTTGGAAGGAATGATGCTAAAGCTGAAGCTCCAGTACTTTGGCCACCTCATGTGAAGAGTTGACTCATTGGAAAATACTCTGATGCTGGGAGGGATTGGGGATAGGAGGAGAAGGGGATGACAGCGGATGAGATGGCTGGATGGCATCACTAACTCGATGGGCGTGAGTCTGAGTGAACTCCAGGAGCTGGTGATGGACCGGGAGGCCTGGCGTGCTGCGATTCATGGGTTGGCAAAGAGTCAGACACAACTGAGCGACTGAGCTGAACTGATATATATATACATACATATATATATGTATATATATATGTTTAAATACTGTTAATTTTGAAAATCATAGCATTATACTAGTTAATGCTACAGTTAAATATTTTCAAGATTTTAGTATAACATTAATTTCATATTTCATTGAGACTTCCTGTTTTGAAGTGGCACATAATATCAACAGCATAAGCACAATTATAAGAAAAAGGGAAAAATAGAGGAGAAATATATAGAAAATTAAAATCTAGATATAGAAATTGACCTTCATTGTTGAAAAATGGATGATGGCTCATGTTGCCTACTGTTCACTAACAGCTTTGCCCTGATGCCCACTAATCCAGAAGCATCTTGAGCTATATAATGTCTGTAATATATCATGTCTCTAATCTGCAGTTAGATCCCACATGACCTAGTTTAGTTTCTGTGAGGAGTAAACAGGACTTCCAAGAGCATTTGATCACATCTCTTAAAAAAAAAAAGGTGCTTTATTTTTCACTTCTGACAAAAGTTTGCCATATTCCTCAGACTTTTCCAGTTCCGTAATTCATGTGTCTCGGTGTGATAGGACTTTTAAATCCCAGATTCTTGGTTTAATTTTTTTTTTTTTTTGGTGATAATGTTAGAAGATTCTACTCCCTTATCAGCAATATAGCTTGTTGATGCTTACCTTATGAGAAATATTTATAGAAATACAAGAACCTGCATTTTAAACTCTATGTCAAGAGGTAGTTAAGTTTTTATAGTATCATCTCCATTCTATTTAATACTCTGATATCCCACAGAAATGACTTGAACTGCTGAGACCAAACTGATAGATAGTGAAATAAAATAGGTGATTTACCCAATTAACACAGCAAGTGAGTTGTCTCACTCCAGCTTGCAGTGAGTAATTGTACACAAAATACACAACCCCTGCTAAGTGCACTGGCACTAATTTGATTCCTGGTTACTATTATTGAAAATAGTATTGTAGTCCTAAATTAATTGAAATGATGCTTTTTGGTCACTTATTGAGTATTTCCTCAAGGACTGTTTGACAAGAGCTCAGTTCTTTATGAGCTTCCCTTGGAGCTCAGTCAGTAAAGAATCTGCCTGCAATGCAGAAGACCTGGGTTTGATTCCTGGGCTGGAGAGATCCCCTGGAGAAAGAAATGGCAACCCACTCCAGTATTCTGGCCTGGAGAATCCCATGGACAGAGGAGCCTGGCAGGTTATAGTCGATGGGGTCTCAAGAGTCTGACATGACTTAGCAACTCAGTTCTTTATTCCTTCTATGACATTCATGATAATATTTAAGTCTTTGAATAAATGAATCAGCTGTCTATAAACTTGTCAATCTCCTTTCAAGTGTAGAGTGGTTATAAGATAAATATCTTTTCTTGTACTAAATAAACAGAATACATTATGTAAAAGCACACACTCCAGAATTTGAAATACAGTAAGCTCCCTACATATGAACAAGTTCCTTCCAAGAATGATTTCTTAACTCCAATGTGTTCAAAAGTCCAACAAATTTAGCCTAGGTATCCAACTAACACAACTGGCTAAATAGTACCGTACTATAGTAGGTTTATAATACTTTTCACACAAATAATGCATAAAAAACAAACACAAAAAATGAAACATTTTTAATCTTACAGCATAGTACCTGGAAAAGTACAGTAGTACAGCTGGCATACAGGGGCTGGCATTGAGTGAACAGGTGAGAAGAGTGTTTGGAGGAGGGAGAGGATTTGGAAGACGGTAGAGCTGAAGGATCATCAGCAATAGATATGGAAGGCAGGCTGCGGTTTCACTCACACCTGACACTGATGGTACAGGTTATGATTCCTTGCTGAATTCAGTAGTGTCTGCCCTCTTGAAAAATTATCCAGTGATGTCTGGGTATTGGCTCTCTTTTTCTCATCATAAATGACATGGTAGCACTAGACAGCATTCTGAATGGCTGCTGCAACATTTGTGTACCATTCTTCGTTTGGGTCATGAGCCTCAAAAACCAACATGCCTCCTCAAATAAAGAAAATTGCCTTGTCATTTTCTATGTCTTGAACCTCTTTGGTTCTTCAGTTACTTCTTCTTCCTCTTGTCTCTCTTTGTCCTATCTCTAGGGCTCCATTTCCCAACAGGTCTTCATTAGTAACCCCCTTGTGTTGCACAGCAAGGAGTTCAGTGAAGTTGTCCTCTTGCAGATCTATCTCCAGCTTATCATTAAGGGCCACTAAATTGCTGAAGACCTATTTGAACTTCTCATCTATCTTCTGAAATCCACAAAAATCATGAATAAACTGTGGGTAAAGGTTCTTCCAAACCCCCAATATGGTGATGGCTGTAACCTCACACCAGGCAAAGCCAATGTTTTTTATGGTCTTGTAGATGTTATAGTTCTTCCAAAATTGTTGCAAGATTGTTCCTGATTTGCCATTTGCCTTCACTGCCTGATGAAAGTATTAGTATTAGTCGTTCAGTCATGTCTGACTTTTTGCGACCCCATAGACTGTAGCCCGCCAGACTCCTCTGTCCATGGGATTCTCTAGACAAAAATACTGGAGTAGGTTGCTATTTCCTCCTCAAAACTGTGATGTAAATGATATGAAAGTGAAAATCAGTTGTGTTCAACTCTTTGAGACCCATGGACTGTACAGTCCCTGAAATTCTCCAGGCCAGAATATTGGAGTAAGTAGCTGTTCCCTTCTCCAGAGGATCTTCCCAACCCAGGAATTGAATCCAGGTCTTCCACATTGCAGGCGGATTTTTTTTTTTTTACCAGCTGAGCCCAAGAAAACTGGAGTGGGTAGCCTATCCCTTCTTGAGTGGATCATCCTGACCCAGGAATTGAACCAGGGTCTCCTGTGTTACAGGCAGATTCTTTACCAGCTGAGATACTAGAGAATCTCTATAAATAATATAGGGTTGGGTATAAAGTTCATTTGGGTTATTCATAAGGTGTTATGGAAAAATGCGAACAGAATTTTTGACCAACCCAATATTTCTTGAGAGTTGCCATAACTCACTGGTCCATAGATTGGATAAGCAGTGTTATTCAGTGGCACATGCACTACTTTGATGTTGAGATGAAAGTCATCCATGAATAGGGAGTAGCCTGGATAACTGTCAAGCAGCAAAAGAATGTTTAATGGAAGGTATTTCTCCAAGCAGTGTTTCTCTACTTCCAGGATAAATTGATAGAAAAAACAGTCCTGGAAAATAGCCTATGGAACCCAGACTTTGGGGTTACTTTTCCACAAAACAAGAAGATAGCCCTAAGCTGTGTTTTTAAGGGCTCTTGACTTTTCTGAATGATAAACTAACAGGCTTCAGCTTCATATCACTGGAAGCACTGCCATCCAACAGCAGAGTTAGGCTATCCTTTGCTGTTTTATAGCCTGGCATCAACTTTTCCTTCTTACTGATGTAACTTTGGTCTTGCATCCTCTTCCAGTACAGTCTTGTCTCATCTACATTAAAAACCTGCTTGGGTAAATAACACACCTTCATCAAAATTTTCTTGAGGCATTATGGGAAATTCCAAGGCAGCTGTTGTATCTTCACTCATTGCCTCACTACTTACTATTATATTTTGAAGGTTGACTCTAACGTTGAGTCAATGAAACCAACCCTGGCTAGCATTAAAAGATGTGCTTTCTAATACTTCACCGTCATGTTTCTCCTTCAAGTCCTCATAAAGGTTAAGCTGAATGGGACTCAATGCTGATCCCTGCATCCACACACTAAGAAGTTTTTCTATTTCCTCCATCATTTTTCCATGCTTCTTCAATGTTACTGTTGACATCTTCAGCACAAGGCTTCATATGTTTCATGATCTTGACCTGGTTCTTTAACACTGTGCCAGTGGTTGAACAATCTGTGTTATAAGAACAAATGACATCTACCATCTTTTCATCTTACTCCACTGTCTCAATGATTTTCACTTTTTTGTTTCCATCATTATCGTTTAGTACTTCTTAGCAGTACCAATTACATCACTGATGCTTTTATGTTTGTTTCTGGACATCCTGGTCTTAATATACAGATACTGTACTACTATAGTCTATGCAGAACTGTTTGGTAAAGTACATAAAAGCTTATAGAGGATGCATGGGTATGACAGAGTACACCAGACATATGAACTAACTTAATGTGATTGGACATGCAAATGCACATTTGCATCTTTTAAAGTTCCCAGTATGAAGGTTCGTATGTCAGGGGCCTACTGCACAATTAAAATCCACTTGTTCATTTTAAGATTGATACAGTTCTTTTGAGACTTCATTTTGTTTCTCATTTGTTAAACAGATACCTCCACTGTACCTTATATATGTGTGTGTATGTTAAGTCACTTCAGTTGTGTCTGACTCTTTGGGACCCTGTGGACTGTAGCCTGCCAGGCTCCTCTGTCCTTGGGATTCTCCAGGCAAGTATACTGGAGTAGGTTGCCATGCCCTCTTCCTGGGGATCCTCCAGACCCAGGGATCAAACCCAGATCTCTTGCGGCTCCTGCACTACAGGTGGATTCTTTACCACTTAACCACTGGGGAAGCCCTGTACATAATATACACCAGATACTTGTCTAAGTGCTCTATAAATATTAACTAGTAATCATAATATGTTAATTGTATAGGGATGATTTCTAGCTTAATACTAGAAAAAAGGAAATTGAAGTGACATATAACTTGTGTAAATCTACACATCTGGAAAGTGAAAGACGCAAGATGGGAACCCATGCAGCTTGACACCTGTCTTCACTTAGACTCCTATGTTTTGCTGCTGCTTATTGTAGGAAGAGTTGCTTCAGTTGAATGTTTACAACCCATAACATGCATTCATTGAAGCCATAATGTAAGGGTATTTGAAGATGGGGCCTCTGGGTGGTAATTAGGTTATGAAGGTAGAGTCCCCGTGATGGAATTAGTGATTTTATTAAAAGAGGAATAAAGTTAACCCCTTCCCTCTCTCCACCATGTGAGGATACAATGATAAAATGATTGTCTATAAAACAAGAAGCCTGTAAAACAGGACTTCACCAAGAAACTTATCATGCTGGCACTGGACTTCCCCTGCACAACTATGAGAAATAAATGTTTGTTGTTTAAGCTATTCATTCTGTGGTATCCTGTTATAGCAGTCCAGACTGACTAAGACAGCAATATTTTCTGATAAACATTTCCTGTGTTTGAGGAAATGTATGAACCATTTGTTTCCCATTACACATGCATATCTATGCTATATTAAGATCTGTATGTGTCTAATAATAGTTTAAGTGTAACATATATAATTATATTATAGAAAGGAAGTTAAGGATCAAATACTCCTAGGCATGTGTCCAGATATACTACCCATGTGATACACTAGAAATAACTTTATCTCCCTGAAACCTAGTTTATTCCTCCATAAGAGAGTATCGTAACTTTCAGATATTATTCATATATAATGAATTGCTTTTTATTTTATGGCAGTTACTAGAAATACTACTAGTATTGAGAGGGAGGGAGGCCTGGTATGCTGCAGTCCATGGGGTTGCGAAGAGTTGGACACAACTTAGTGACTCAACAACAACAATACTACCAATATAAGAATTGTTATTACTAGTACTGCTCTGTCTTCTTAAAGTACAAAAGTTCAGACAGAATTTCTATTCAGTCTCATATTGGTCATGACATCATTGAAGTGATATGTATTGGTAATATTTTGTTCCATAAATGTAGAAGAAATTAAGAAAAAAAACCTAGAGGAATCAAGAAAATTTAAGAGAATCAGAAAATAAACCAACATTTTATTCATAGAATATAGGCATGTACACTTGTACAGCTGACCCTTGAACAACATAGCTTTGAACTATGTGGGTCCACTTACACTCAGAAATTTTTCAGTGAGTATGTAAGACAGTACTATATGGTCCTCCTTGATTAAATCCACTGATGTAGAACTACACATAGCTGTAATGTTATATGTGGATTTTTGACACCTCAGATGGGTGGACAACTCTAACCACCATGTTGTTCAAGGGTTCATTGTGTTTTAAAGGATAAATATATTACCACAGTTTCATATACTGATGACTGAAATAAAAACACATTACCAAGACACAGAATGTTTTATTTCATTCGTTTATTTAAAAAATGACAGACTCATAAAATTATTTCTACATTGTAGCTAAGAAGAGCTGAAAAGTTTATCATAACAACCAATTTTTTTTTTTGCACTTTTAACCTTATATGAGCTAGAAGTTTTGCTAGAATTTGTTTTATTGGTACTGTATGGAAAAGAAATTTGGCTAGATTCTTATAGGTTTACTAGACAATGCAAATAAAGTACTTCATGATTAGTGCTTATGCCTAATTTAACTAGAACGGTAGTGAGTTAAATCTCTTATCCAAGTTCTGTGGAGTTTAAAACATGAGTGAAAAGCTAACACAAGTGGAAATGACAATGCTGTAGTCTGTTACTGATTTGTAACATACATTTGGGCATATAGTAGGCTTAATTATTATTTGCTTTAGCAGAGGATGATGAGATTCTGAATTCCCAATTATCAATCAATCTCATTTCTTTGTAAAAATGCAAGCAATTCATAGTGTCACAGAATAAGAACTAAGTAATCAATGATTTCTGTTGGGTACCTGGCTTAAATCTGTATTCTTGGATATTATTCCTACCACTGGGAGTCCATATTTTTATATAATGGAAGTGAAAAAGGTATAAGAACCTCTAAAATAAGAGAAATACACTCAGAACTAACTCTAACTATTTGAATGTAATATAAAATTTTCTAAGTATGAGTTTGCACTGATTCTCTATCTGTCATAAAGTAATATGTGATATGATATCTTCCTAAACCATTAAATTATTGATATCTGGGTCCATAATTGTCTTTAATTTAGGGCCTTCATTCAAAAAGTTTTCAAGAAATATTCATTGAAATACTTTGACACTGGAAACATGAATTATAACATTTTTTTACTTTAAATATTTCAAATTATTTTAGTAATAATACACACATCCACTACATTTGTTCAGTTCAGTTCAGTTGCTTAGTTGTGTCCGACTCTTTGTGACCCCATGAACTGCAGCACTCCAGGCCTCACTGTCCATCATCAGCTCCCAGACTCCACCCAAACCCATGTCCATCGAGTCGGTAATGCCATCCGACCGTCTCATCCTCTGTCGTCCCCTTCTCCTCCTGCCCTCAATCTTTCTGCATCAGGGTCTTTTCCAATGAGTCAGCTCTTCACATCAGGTGGCCAAAGTATTGGAGTTTCAGCTTCAACATCAATAAGTATGATAGTTTTAACCAAAAAAAAAAAAAATCTTACATTCTGAGTTGGTTTCTAATTTCTAATATAGATTAAATGTTTAATGGTCTAGTCTGTCAAATCATATTTGTTCAATGTATTAGTTTTCTATTACTGCTATTACAGATTATTACAAAGTTAGTGACATAAGAACTGAAATTCAATATTTTTACCTTTCTAGAGGTTGTAAATCTAAACTTGGGCTCGCTGAGTAAAAGTCAAGTTGTCAGTAGGATTCCTTCTGGAGGGTCAAGTGTTGAATGGATTGTCTTGTTTTTTTTTTTTGTTGTTTTTTTTTTTTTTCCCCACTTTCTCAGGATTCCTAGGCTCTTGACACATTTCCATCTTCAGGGCCAGCAATTGTTTATTCTTTCTGAACTCTGCTTCCATCACCAACTTTTTCTGGCTCTAATTCTCCTGCCTAGCTCTTTCATTTAAAAGGAAAGTCTTGAATACCTTGAATCCATGAGATAATGCATGATAATCTTCCCATCTCATGTCTTTAGTTAAATTATATCTGCAGAGTTTTGCTATGTAAGATAACATGTTCAAAGGTTCCAGGGATTAGGGTATGGACATCTTGAGTGGAGAACATTCTTCTGCTCACCCTAGTGAGTACAATAAACATTCCCAGAAGCTGTGTTTAGGTAGCTGCCTATTACAGGCCCTTTCCTTTCTTAGAAAACTATCCCTCTATCCATAGTGAAATGCTACTCTATTTATTTTATCTCCATGTGCTTCCATAATCCATATATTTCTCAAGAACTTATCTCACACACACACACACACACACACACACACACACACACATAGAATGACCGTCATCATTATCACCATACAGAGATGGTTATTGCATTCAAACTGAGCAAAATTGTCCCTCCAGAAAATTGATATACTCAAGATTAAGAATGCTCATCAGTATCTTCTAGGACTTGAACATAAATGTGGTAAGAAAACCAGATGAAAAGGCCTTTTGGGTAAAATATGTGCTAAGAAGAAAGTGAGGAGTGCCTCTCTGCCTACAGAAGAAAATCTGAAGCAGATGTAGAAAGAATAGAGAAAGGACCTCACCTGGCTATTAAGAAACAAAAGAGCATTCTCGTTTATTTGTGGCTTCCTAGTTCATGTTTCCAATCCCTGTGAGGCCTGCCTATTCATATTGTCCTTGAGTTTTATGATAACCCAATAGGGTGGTAGAACCAGATTTGGAAGAACAAGTGTGCATATATCTTTCTAACACTGTTTTCAATGGCATTATGTCCAAAGTTTGAATTTGATTCTGATGGTAATATTTATACCATGGAAATCGGCATATGCTATAAATGTATAGTGGCAGGCCACTTGTTGGATATTTATTAGCACACAAACAGACTTATTTCTAGATCCTGTGGTCAGTTTCTTTCCCTCTGCATAAGTTAGTTGAGTAAATTTTCTTACTTGCAATGAAAAGCATTTCCACCAATATAAAGGTGATTTATTTAGGACATTTATTCTTGACACACTAAAACATATATATATCTTTAATTCTGGGTATTTTAGCTTTTGTTTATTTTTTATGACGTGAACTACCATATTTTGGAGGATACAGGCAAAAGACCGACCAGCTGAAGTAGAAGAAACAATAAAATACATGTCTTATTCATTAAGATTAGCTGTTAATTCCATGCAGACACGTTGGAAGAGACTTGTAAGATGAAGTGACCATTTAGCTTAGCCTTGTACAATAGATAGCATATTTATATGTTACCACTCTGAGGTACTAGTGCAAACCTAAGCATAGATGGAAAAAGTTGCAGAGCGAAAGTAGCTGATTAAAATGTTTGTTTTTTTCTTTATTGACATGTTTTTTTTTATTTATTCAGAGTTTCCCTGGTGGTTCAGATAGGAAAGAATCTGCCTGCAACACAGGAGACTTGGATTTGATCCCTAGGTTGGGAAGATCCCCTAGAGAAGGGAGTGGCTACCCACTCCAATATTCTTGCCTGGAGAATTTCATGGACAGAGGAGCCTGGCAGGCTACAGTCCATGGGGTTGCAAAGAGTTGGACACGACTGAGTGACTAACATTTAACCACTTAATCATTAAGAATAAATTAACTTCTGGTTCTTAATTGCAAATCTTAAAAAGGAAAAATCAACCTCAAATGTTTTCTACTCCCATATTACCATATGACTTTGGTAACTACCATATGGTAATATGAATTACCATATGACTCTTGTTTTGATAAGTTACAAATAAAATTGTTAAATAGATGATGGTGGTTGGTGGCTTAGTTGCTAAGTTGTGTCTGACTCTTGAGACGCTATGGACTGTAGCCTGCCAGTCTCCTCTGTCCATGGGATTATCCAGGCAAAATACTGGAGTGGATTGCCATTTCCTTCTCCAGGGCATCTTCCTGACCCAGGGATTGAACCCTGGTCTCCTGCATTGCAGGCAGATTCTTTACTGACTGAGCTATGGGAAAGCAAATATATGAATACAGGGTGAAAATGTAATATGACTCAGTCATGATAAATTGAGAATTTTAAAAGCCAAATCTGATCTTTAACACCATTGGCTCAGATGTTTGCTTTCAGTCTGTAATTTTATTGTTTTTATTTACTATGGATGATCAGTTGCTCAGAAGTGATGACAAAGAATAATGAAGGATTGCTGATCAGTTGTTAATTATAATTTTTGTCTAGTTATATTACTAAACATAGAACACATTAATTTCTAAAACTAAACATTTGGAAAGCTTACTGATATGGGAAGGTCTATTAAGTTATTCAGAAATGGATATCTGTTATGAAAGAGTAAAGGCATGATTTTCTTTTTTCAATAAGGTTACCCCAGTATGCACAGTGGTTTAAACATTAAATTTTAGTTTTAAAATAGGAAAAGCAATGACTTTTTAAATTATTTTGATGACATTTTAAAGAACAATTTATTTCTTTGAAACAGATGTTCTCCATTTCTATTTCAAGCCCTTTAAATGTTATATAAAAAAAAAAATAAGTGAAAGACAAATTGCATGAAAATAAGTATCAGAGATATACCCACAATGAACATATTTAAAGATAAGGGTGAATGATAACAATTAAGACATTTTCCATTTGGTGGCATCTACCCTTGTTAACAATGATGCATTTAACTTGGTTAATTTTTTTGTTCACAAATCTCTAGTTTATATTATAACCACCTGTAGTGTTTATGACAATGTGAAATAATAATTAAAATATTCCCATGGAACTGTTGAACATATGGCACATTGAGTTCTCTGTTGATTTCACTGTGACACTGGTTCTATTTTTTTGTGTGTTTTCTCAACATGGTTATTTTAAGTTTTGCTGAAGCTTCAGCAATGAGACAACCATTAAAAAAAAAAAAAAGAATTAGAGGCTTTTCTGTTTGTTTTTTGTTAGCAAAATGACTATGTGATATTTTTGATACATGCTTTGTCCAAAGTTAAATATATATATATATATGTACATACAGACATATATATATATGACAACTTGATATATTTGAAGTAATTAGGATAAAGTGTCGACCTTTACTAAATGAAATCTAAACTAAGAGACAAGAGCCTTACAATCTGGTGTCATTTAGTTACCTATTTCAGTGTGGAACATTCATTTTTAACAACCAGTCAGCCCTGTATCTACATACTGTATTTGATGCCTGCAGTAGAATGTTTCGATTTCAAGTACATTTAGAGATTCTGCTGGCTTCCCAGCTGGTGCAGTGGTAAAGAATCCGCCTGCCGACGCAGGAACACAAGAGATGCAGATTTGATCCCTGGGTTGGGAAGATCCCCTGGAGGAAGGAATGGCAGTGCACTCCAGTATTCTTGCCTTGATATTTCAATGGACAGAAGAGCCTGGCAGGCTACAGTCCAGCTGGTTGCAAAGATTCAAAACACAACTGAGCGATGGAGCACAGATCACCACATTGGGATTCTGTGTTTTAAGAGGAGGGTTACATATTACACTTAATAATGGTGAATTAAAAGCATCATCTAAACACCGAGAGTATGAAATGAACCATATTTTTAAACAGCTGTGCTCAAAAAGAGACATGAAGTTCTGTTTTAAAATCACAATGTGTTTCCAAGCAGTTATCATTCGTAAATCATTCACATCCTTTTCCTCAATACTGAAAATTCTTATGAGTTATCATTAGACTGTTACAACTTATAATGGAAAAATCAATGCAGTAAGAAAATTAAATTTTACTGATAGCCTTTAGGCAAAATGCAATGTTAAAATGCATTTTAGTTTCCCATGTGGTTCATAGGCAAAGGAAGAAATGGAATCTGGGTTAGCTGTCAGGGAAAAATAGTTTTTAGAAGCCTGCAGGCCTGCCTGTGAACCAAACTATTTTCTAATGCATTTGTTCCTTGATTACTTAATAATGTGAAAATAACCATCCTAATCTGATCATTTGAAAGGTCAGAAGTCTGTTCTACTTAAAAAAAAAAAAAATTCTCGAGTCAAAATCAATGAAGAGATCCTCAATCTTCCCAGGAAAGGGAGCTAGCAGGAAGAAAATGGATTCCTCTCCTGAGCAATGGAGTAATGACATCTGACCTCTAGGGAGAGAAAGGATCGGGAGAAGAAAGAAAAAGGATGAGAGGAGAGGTCCAGACAGAGGAAGAGGCTAGTGGTAAAAAAGAAAATTCATCAAGCTGCCACCAGTCTCTTGAGAAGACATGACATATAGACTACATCTGATGTGGTTTGTAATCCATAACTGACCACTTTCTGTTTGCAGACTGATACAACAGACCTGGATTGCCACTCATGCATTTTACTGATCCTGCATTCTTAATAAAGTCATGCTTTATAAGAGTGATTTAAATGACAGTGTTCTTTGCTTAATTACCAAGGGGAATGTGTACAGTTAATTTCTAGATCATAAACAAAGACACTAGTGTTTTACAACTCCTTTCCTACTCTAGACGATGACTAAAAATTCATTTATTGCCATCATAAAACACAATGACTAGGTAAAGCACATTTTTTCCTCCATTTTATTTTCAGAAAAATCTTTTTAGTGTTCCTTTTGAAATTTAATGTTATTTAATAAGTTTAGTCATTCAGTTGTAATAGCAAATATCAATAATGTTTTCAATTTTCAGTCTTCAAAACAGTATATTTAGTTGTAGTTAGTATTTGAAATTGTTCTCAGTCAGCTTTAAATTCTTAATAATAGTAATGATTAATATTTTTGAAAGCACATAGGTAATTTTGTTGATGTCTAGAGTATAAAATGGGCTTTCCTGGTAGCTCAGATGGTAAAGAATCCACGTATAGTGTGGGAAACCTGGGTTCAATCCCAGGGTTGGGAAGATCCCTTGGAGGAGGGCATGGCAATCCACTCCAGTATTTTTGCCTGGAGAATCCCCATGGACAGAGAAGCCTGGTGGGCTGCATACAGTTCATGGGGTTGCAAAGAGTCAGACACAGCAGAGCAACTAAGCACAGCACAGAGTGTTAAATAATAGGGAAGAAAATAGTTTTATCTTCTAAGTGAGGATAGCCAATGATCTCAGTAATCAAAAAGATACTGGTTATACTGCCTAATATCATCATAATATTAGAAGTATTTTTCTTATTTTAAAAAATAAATTTTGTATCTTTTCTGATGATTTTTGCTTTGTTGACTTTTTTTAACCCACATTGCACTTTTTTAAAAATTGCTTACTGTGAGATTATTCTCAACAACTTCTGAAAACTCTTTTTTATTTTAAACAAATATTTGAAATGTGAATCATATTTCATATTCTTAACAAAATGGCTGGAAATATATGCAGCATGTGTATATCTTAACCCAAACGTGAAAAATTCCTGGATGAGTATACTGAAGTAAGTTTGGTGAATAAAAGGTTTTAAGTTTGAAGAGTTTACATTTGGAGCTGAATATGTTTATTGGGATTAAATAACATTCAAATAATTGAATGTTATGATTTAATGGAATAAAATTTTAATATATATGTATATAAAGTGATATTATTCCTTTTGGTAATTATAACATATCTTCATTCTAGGATATAGTATCATATTCTCCTATATTTGTTTGTTTTTTTCCTCATAAGTATCTTCTACTGGGGCCACTTATATACTCATAAGTCATATACCTACTACTTCTGTAGGCTGTTACACAGATTCTGTCACATTTCAGTTGACAACTCAATGATCGATCTCCCACCCAAAATACAACAGTGGTTCTATACCATATCCTTTCTGCAATGGACCTATCCTGTCTGATTTCAACATAAGTCTTCTGAAACAGAGGCATCACAGCACCAGAGCTAGCATGTGAAAAAGAGGACATGAACTCTTTCAGTGGACAGTACAGTCAGCCCTTGTTTCCAGTGGCTCTGCGTCCTGAGATTCAGCTGGCCATGGATCAAAGTTACCAAAAGTAAAACCTGAATTTGCCATATGCTGGTAACTATTTACAGTTATTTACATAGATCCCCTGGAATAGAAAATGGCAACTCACACCAATATTCTTGCCTGGGAAATTTCATAGACAAAGGAGCTTGGCAGTCTACAGTTCTTGGGGTCATAAAGAGTCAGACATGATTGAGCATGCATGAGCCACACCACAGTGTACATAGCATTTACATTGTATTAGGTACTGTAAGTAATCTAGAATTATGTAGAGTATGCAGTATGATTTGCACATATGCCATTTATATAATAAACTTGAGCATCCTCAGATTTTAGTCCTGGAACCAATCCCCTGTGGCTATCAAGAGGAGATTATAATTCATTCTGGTTATAGGGAGATACCAATTTGCCCCCACAGTAAATTTATCAGTAAATACTTTTCTTGTGTAGAGTCAATATATTGGCATGACTATTCATGGAGTGTTGAATACATAGAACAATGTTCTATGGAAATAATGCTTAAAATTCATCTCTTGCTATGAGTTATAAATACATCAAAGCCAAAAACAACTTTTTTCCCCCCCCAATTGGTAAGAATAGCTCTCTCTATTCCATCCAAGTGTTGACAGCTTTATATTTTGGATACTTGATGGTGTGCCTTGTGATCAGCTTCTTACATCATTGTTTGAGACCTTGGGACCATTATCCTTTCTTCCAGTTTACCTCATAGGAATAAATTTAAAGAGTTGATTAAATAACTTTTTTCACAGTGTGGTATTGAGGCGATTTTGTCCAGAAAACAATTGACCATCAGTGACTTATTTCACTCTACTCTACTTTGTGTTTTAAACAACTCTCCTTCTCCTCCAGGAACAATACTATTAGAGAAGAACCCATAAATCGTGAGCCCTAGTAGATCTACAGTAGTACAGTGACTTAGACATATTGGCTTAATGACTATTTTGACTTTTTCACAGCTTTACAGCACTCACTGTAGTTCCACATAAGGCCCTTGAGTCTGAGAGAGTTAATGACTCTCAGAAAAGACTGTACTTTACTGGACAGCCACATGAGTTCTTAGATGATACCTATGCAGTGAAAAAATATAGTTCAGTTTCTAAAAATTGTGAAGATGGCGCTAAAAACGTATAGTCCAATGTTTCCTCTCGCCCTCCCAAGTAGCGTCCTGCACTAGGGAGAATGCACAGTAATTGAAATTTTTATATGATTGGATTTCTACATATGCAGTTTTTTTTCTTTTTTTTCTTTTACTTTACTTTATGGCAAAGCTATACATCAACATGAATCTGCCACAGGTGTACACATGTTCCCAATCCTGAACCCCCCTCCCTCCTCCCTCCCCATACCATCTCTCTGGGTCATCCCAGTGTACCAGCCCCAAGCATCCTGTATCCTGCATCAAACCTAGACTGGCGATTCATTTCTTATATTATACATATGCAGTTTTAAGGTAAGATTCTAGGATACTGATTATGATCGCTTAACAGATGAGGAAACTGAGCTCACAGAACACTGTACAATTCTAAGACCACTTATCCAGTTAGTGACAGAAAATGAAAGTGTTAGTTGCTTCAGTTGTGTCCGACTCTTTGCAACCCCGTGAACTGTAGCCTACCACGCTCCTCTGTCCATGGGATTATCCAGGCAAGAATATTGGAGCAGGTTGCCATTCTCTCCTCCAGGGGATCTTCCCAACCCAGGGATGGAACCCAGTCCTCCTGCCTTCCAGATGGTTTCCTTACCATCTGAGCCACTAAGGAGGTGATAGAACCTGGATTTAAATCCAGACCTCTCACTTTCCAAAGGCTAGTTTTTCTAATATACCCTAGAAGCCTTTAGAAATTAATGAACATTTATGATATCTGATGACAACACATAAAGTAAAAATAGCATTCTCTCAGATAATCATTAGGAAAATACCCAAGTGTCTTGAAAATATGTATGTACTAAAGTTAGGCATAATGTAAATGTCAGAGGACTGTGGCATCAGTTTTTAATGAACTGTAGCAAAGTCTCCATGATGTAAATCTAAGTTAAATTTTTATATCTACTGATAAACCAGTGTGATCTGTTGGTGCCTTTATAAAAGAAAAATCAGATTAAAAATTGAAGTGAACCATTAATGCCACATATTTTAACAATATTATATATTCTTAAGAATAACAAAATGTGCTACATGCCTTCTACAATTCCATAAATATTAAAGAATGTTACACTAGCATGGCATAGTCATAAGTTAGCAAGGCAGATGAATGAAAATGCCATGGAAATCAGCAGTGAAACCTTCTGACACATTCAGCGTCAAACTGTTATGGATTTCAGGTAGAGTTCTGTTCCCAGAATAATTTAATTCATTCTCCTCCCTACAGCACTGTGAGCTAAGAGAGCTGTAAATGAGGGAAAATGTAGCCAAATATACAAAACAAAATGGCCTTATTAATAAGTGGGCAAGCTACCAGGCATATCCAGGACTGTGGACCACATAGGAAATAATAAGCCAGTTACTGCATGGGAAGTTGGAGCTCCAGGCTTTAAGACATGGTGTCCTGGAATCTGTAGTTCAGTGCCGCCATATGAATGTCCTGAATTTGGATTGATTACATTTACAAATTTTTAGGTGAGGGATGGAGCTGAAATTGCCAGCTACAACTATCAAGACCATCACCAAGAAAAGAGAAATGCAAAATAGCAAAATGGCTGTCTGAGGAGGCCTTACAAATAGCTGTGAAGATAAGAGAAGTAAAAAGCAAAGGAGAAAAGGAAAGATATACCCATTAGAATGCAGAGTTTCAAAGAATAACAAGGAGAAATAAGAACTTTCCTCAGTGATCAGTGCAAAGAAATAGAGGAAAACTATAGAATGGGAAAGACTAGAGATCTCTTCAAGAAAATGAGAGATACCAAGGGAACATATCATGCAAAGATGGGCTCCATAAAGGACAGAAATGGTATGGACCTAACAGAGGCAGAACATTTTAAGACGAGGTGGCAAGAATACCCAGAACTATACAAAAAAGATCTTCATGACCCAGATAATCACAGTGGTGTGATCACTCACCTAGAGCCAGACATCCTGGAGTGTGAAGTCAAGTAGGCCTTAGGAGGCATCACTACAAATAAACCTAGTAGAGGAGTGGAATTCCAGTTGAGCTAATTCAAATCCTAAAAGATGATGTTATGAAAGCACTGCACTCAATATGCCAGCAAATTTGGAAAACTCAGCAGTGGATTGGAGTTTGGGGTTGGAAAAGGTCAGTTTTCATTCCAATCCCAAAGAAAGGCAATACCAAAGAATGCTCAAACTTCTACACAGTTGCCCTCATCTCATATGCTAGTAAAGTAATGCTCAAAATTATTCAAGCCAGGCTTCAGCAATATGTGAACCATGAACTTCCAGATGTTCAAGCTAGTTTTAGAAAAGTCAGAGGAACCAGAGATCAAATTGCCAACATCCTCTGGATCATTGAAAAACCAAGAGAGTTCCAGAAAAACATGTATTTCTGCTTTATTGACTATGCCAAAGCCTTTGATTTTGTGGATCACAATGAAGTGTGGAAAATTATTCAGGAGATGGGAATACCAGACCACCTGACCTGCCTCCTGAGATATCTGTATGCAGGTCAGGAAGCAACAATTAGAACTGGACATGGAACAAAGGACTGGTTCCAAATAGGAAAAGGAGTATGTCAAGGCTGTATATTCTCACCCTGCTTATTTAATTTATATTCAGAGTACATCATGAGAAATGCTGGGCTAGATGAAGCACAAGCTGGAATCAAGATTGCTGGGAGAAATATCAATAACCTCAGATATGCAGATGACACCACCCTGATGGCAGAAAGTACAGAAGAACCAAAGAGCCTCTTGAGGAAAGTGAAAGAGGAGTTTGAAAAAGTTGGCTTAAAGCTCAAGATTCAGAAAACTAAGATCATGGCATCTAGCCCCATTTATTCATGGAAATAGATGGGGAAACAGTTGCAGACTATTTTTTTGGGGCTCCAAAATCACAGCAGATGGTGACTGCAGCCATGAAATTAAAAGACACTTACTCTTTGGAAGAAAAGTTATGACCAACCTGGACAGCACATTAAAAAACAGAGATATTACTTTGCCAATGAAGTTCCATCTAGTCAGGGCTATGGGTTTTTCAGTAGTCATATATGAATGTGAGAGTCGAATAATTGATGCTTTTGAACTGTGGTGTTGGAGAAGACTCTTGAGAGTCTTTGTATTGCAAGGAGATCCAAGCAGCCCATCCTAAAGGAAATCAGTCCTGAATATTCATTAGAAGGACTAATGCTGAAGCTGAAACTCCAATACTTTGGCCACCTGATGCGAAGAGCTGACTCATTTGAAAAGACCCTGATGCTGGAGAAGGCGATGGCACCCCACTCCAGTACTCTTGCCTGGAAAATCCCATGGACAGAGGAGCCTGGTAGGCTGCAGTCCATGGGTCATGAAGAGTTGGACATGACTGAGCGACTTCCCTTTCCCTTGATGCTGGGAATGATTGAAGGCAGGAGGAGAAGGCAACAACAGAGGATGAGATGTTTGGATGGCATCACTGATTCAAGGGACATGGGTTTGTGTAAACTCTGGGAATTGGTGATGGACACAGAGGCCTGGTGTACTATGGTTCATGGGGTTGCAAAGAGTCAGACATGACTGAATGACTGAACTGAGCTAGCTAGAAGAGTCCTGGAGGAAGCTGGACAGGAAGTAATATAAGGTTCCCACCTCAGTGTGTGTGGATGCATACATGGATGCATACATGTGTTTTTCTAGCACTTGATCTGAATTCATCTTCAGGTTTCCACATTCAGGCAAAGATTATTCTATTCTTCCTCTCAATACCATCTCTATTAATATCTTTCTTTTCAATATCTTTGTAGTTAGTTAGATGGAACCAATCATGTTGCCTTCTCATAGGGTTGGAAGAAAGGAAGAAAAGTGCAGTGCTGAAATAAATCTCAATTTAGCAATTTAATATCACCATGATCATTTTGACCTTTATGCCACTTTCTTGCAGTGACTGCTGTGTAATATCCTGTGGAATTCATAATTAATTTAGACTGATAAGCAGATTTTCTTGAATATTAAAATATGAAAAATACTTCTGGATCTTCTAGATTATCAAGATGGGGGTGTGGATAACAAATGCTAAAACAAATGGCATATGGTCCAGTGGTTTATGAAATGGATAGATGGATGATAGAATCATGGACTCTTTCCTCAATATTTTGTTTTTAAATCTAGAATCTGAGTTAATAAGTTGACTAAGAACCTTAAATGTTAGGAAATATTATAGTGTCAAATGAAGATTTTTTTTAATGTATGTAGGCAATTAGATTAATGCTAGCTTATTGTGTAGATGTACTGATTATGTTAATACTGTACAAAAGCTATTTTTATAATCCAAAGCAAATCGAGGTCTGATTTAATCTATTCATCATATTGTTTTCCCTAGACATTTTATATATTTTAAAATTTCCATTTTTAAATATAGCATGATTTTTGCCTTATAAACAGTGTTCTGTCTGTTTTCTGCCTTTAGAGCTACTATATATTCTGTACATAATCCATACAGATGAAGCATCAGTTCCTATAAGGTTTCCAACTTTCCTGAAAAAAAAACCCAGTAACTCTTTCTTTTCAGGTTTACTATCGCATATACATTATATTTCCTGCTTCCTGAAAATTTAACAACAGAGACTTATATTTTCATCATTACTGTTTTCCCAGTATGTACAACAATTTGACATATACAGTAGATATTCAGAAGCTATTTATAATTTAGATAAATGACTCGTGGCAAAATCTATTGCATAAAGCTGTTTTATATAGCATTTAATAAAACATAAGTAGTTTGTTGAGTGCCTATAAGACAGTTCAATTGCCTTACACACTTAACAAAATTTTTTTTTCTTTATTTAAAATACATTTATTGTATATCTGTTCTGTACATAACACAGTGCCATGGGTTATAGGAAAATGTGAGAATTTGATGCCTCCCATTACATCTAAGGGGGCTATAAGTCATGAATAGAAGTATCTATTATACAAGTTTGAATGTGATAAATGTTATAGGGGAGCACTAAAGAAAGTTTACCAGTATAGTTCAGTGGCT
Organism: Neotragus moschatus; assembly: GCA_006410615.1. Taxonomy (NCBI): domain Eukaryota; kingdom Metazoa; phylum Chordata; class Mammalia; order Artiodactyla; family Bovidae; genus Neotragus; species Neotragus moschatus. The sequence continues at coordinate 582,538 of SJYA01001319.1, forward strand.
CAGTCATGTCTGACTCTATGTGACTCCATGGACTGCAGCACACCAGACTTCCCTGTCCATCATCAACTCCTGGAGCTTGCTCAAACTCATGTCCATTGAGTCAGTGATGCCATCCAACCATCTCATCCTTTGTTGTCCCCTTCTCATCCTGCCTTCAGTCTTTCCCAGCATCAGGGTCTTTTCCAAGGAGTCAGTTCTTCACATCAGGTGGCCAATGTATTGGAGTTTCAGCTTCAGCATCAGTCCTTCTAATGAATATTCAGGACTGATTTCTTTTTGGATGGTGGTTGGATCTCCTTGCAGTCCAAGGGACTCTCAAGAGTCTTCTCCAACACCAAAGTTCAAAAGCATCAATTATTTGGTGCTCAGCTTTCTTTATAGTCCAACTCTCACATTCATACATAACTACTGGAAAAAACCAAGGTTTTGACTAAACAGAACTTTGTTGGCAAAGTAATGTCTCTGCTTTTTAATATGCTATCTAGGTTGGTCCTAGCTTTTCTTCCAAGGAGTAAGTGTCTTTTAATTTAATGGCTGCAGTCACCATCTGCAGTGATTTTGGAGCCCCTCAAAATAGTCTGTCACTATTTCCATTGTTTCCCCATCTATTTGCCATTAAGTGATGGGACTGGATGCCATGATCTTAATTTTCTGAATGTTGAGCTTTAAGCCAACTTTTTCAATCTCCTTTCNGTGGCCAATGTATTGGAGTTTCAGCTTCAGCATCAGTCCTTCTAATGAATATTCAGGACTGATTTCTTTTTGGATGGTGGTTGGATCTCCTTGCAGTCCAAGGGACTCTCAAGAGTCTTCTCCAACACCAAAGTTCAAAAGCATCAATTATTTGGTGCTCAGCTTTCTTTATAGTCCAACTCTCACATTCATACATAACTACTGGAAAAAACCAAGGTTTTGACTAAACAGAACTTTGTTGGCAAAGTAATGTCTCTGCTTTTTAATATGCTATCTAGGTTGGTCCTAGCTTTTCTTCCAAGGAGTAAGTGTCTTTTAATTTAATGGCTGCAGTCACCATCTGCAGTGATTTTGGAGCCCCTCAAAATAGTCTGTCACTATTTCCATTGTTTCCCCATCTATTTGCCATTAAGTGATGGGACTGGATGCCATGATCTTAATTTTCTGAATGTTGAGCTTTAAGCCAACTTTTTCAATCTCCTTTCACTTTCCTCAAGAGGCTCTTTAGTACTTCTTCACTTTCTGCCATAAGGGTGTTGTCATCTGCATATCTGAGGTTATTGATATTTCTCCCAGCAGTCTTGATTCCAGCTTGTGCTTCTTCCAGCCCAGTGTTTCTCATAATATACTCTGCATATGAGCTAAATAAGCAGGGTGACAATATACAGCGCTGACATACTCCTTTCCTGATTTGAAATCAGTCTGTTGTTCCATGTCCAGTTCTAACTGTTGCTTCTTGACATGCAGACAGATTTTTCAGAACATAGATAAGGTGATCTGGTATTCCCATCTTTTGAAGAATTTTCCACAATTTATTGTGATCCACACAAACAAATGTTTTGGCAGTCAATAAAGTAGAAGTAGATGTTTTCAGGAACTCTCTTGCTCTTTCAGTGATTCAACGGATGTTGACAGTTTGATCTCTGGTTCTTCTGCCTTTTCTAAATCCAGCTTGAACATCTTGAAATTTGCTGTTCATGTACTGTTGAACCCTGGTTTGGAGATATTTGAACATTACTAGCGTATGAGATGAGTGCAATTATGCAGTAATTTGAGCATTCTTTGGCATTGCCTTTCTTTGGAATTGGACTGAAAACTGACCTTTTCCAGTCCTGTGGCAACTGCTGAGTTTTCCAAATTTGCTGGCATATTGATTGCAGCACTTTCACAGCATCATCTTTCAGGATTTGAAAAGGCTCAACTGGAGTTCTATCACCTCTACCAGCTTGTTCATAGTGGTGCTTTATAAGGCCCACTTGACTTTGCATTCCAGGATGTCTGGCTCCAGGTGAGTGATCACACCATCGTGATTATCTAGATCATGAATTTCTCTTTTGTAGTTCTTCTGTGTATTCTTGCTCCCTCTTCTTAATATCTTCTGCCTTTGTTAGGTCCATACCATTTGTGTCCATAGCATACCATTTGCCTGTCTTTGCATAAAATATTCTCTTGGTATCTCTGAAGGAAGTATAATAGACATCTTTAAAAGAGAGAATATGTCAGCAATCTTTCTTTCTTTCATTCAGTAATATTTTTGGAATAACTGTTACATGCCAAGCAGGATCGATACAGTGGTGAACAAGATACCTCTACTTTTAAAATTTTATAGTTAACTAAAACTAGATATCTTTGGGGTAATGTTGGAAATTCAGTTGTGTGGACAAAGAATTCTTGTACAATACCCTGACTACCATGATAGGGACAGAGAATAGAAAACGTCTCTTCAAAGCACAGAATAGGGATATCAAATGATTAACATTGTACTGTCATTTTAGACTATCTACTATGTTGAAACCATTTTTCTTCCTATTCATAAATATGCCTGAGCTTATTATTTATATACATGATTTTAATTCACTTAAGATAAAACATTCCAAAAGTATAACTTACCTGGAAAATAGTTTGTCACATGATCAAATAAAGCATGATTCCATAATGTTCTTGCTTTGAAGAAAGAAATATGTTTGTGATTGAACCTGACAGATTTTGAAAATTAAGAAAAAGTGTGTTGTGGAGAGACTGTTGTAATGAATTACATGGTAGTGAAAACAGTCATTATAGTTTATCAACCAAGATGCTAGATAAATGTGCAATATGCTTCTATTACATTTATTCAATGGAACAAAGGCTAGGTCTATATATTTATACATATCCATACAAACAGATGCACAGGATGGATTTTGATAACTTAGATGAAGCGATATGTTTGCAAATAGGTTAATAGAATAATATTTAAACAATCAGAAAACTAGGGCAGAGAAAGGGAGAAGGACCAGATACCTTTATTAATCAAGAATATTGACACTGTTGTGAAGTGTAATGCTGCTTTGATTCTGAAACTCCTGGAAATGAGAGCAGATACTGACCCTTATCATAATGCAAAGAATATTTTGATTGGTTCCAGTTGTTTAGTGATGGAAACTAGTGCTTTGATTAAAATTTTGATAGCTTAAATTCTAAATAATATAATGCGTGTACGCATGCTTAGTTTCTCAGTTGTGTCTCTTTGGGACCTTGTGGACTAATGTAGCCTGCCGGGCTACTCTGTCCATGGAATTCTTCAGGCAAGAATACTGGAGTGGGTAGCCATTCCTTTCTCCAGTGGATCTTTCCAACTTAGGGATCGAATATGAGTCTCCGGCATTGGGGCAGATTCATTACTGTCAGAACCACCAGGGAAGCTCAAATTATATAATACCTAGTTATAAAGTTAAGTGCCAAATATTCATAAGCTAAAACTTAGAGATTGATTTTTTTTTGTGGTTAGTAGTTCATCTGGTAAAGAATCTGCCTGCAATGCAGGAGACCTGGGTTCAGTCTCTGGGTTGGGAAGATTCCCTGGAGGAAGGCATGGCAACTCACTCCAATATTCTTGCCTGGAGAATCCCCCTGGACAGAGGAGACTGGCAGGCTACAGTCCATGTGATCGCAGAGTCGGACATGACTGAGTGAATAAGCACAGCACAGAAGATGTAAGGATTTATATAAAGCAATGTGTACTTAATGTCTGCACTTTTTATACTGTTTATTAGTATGTATTTTGCACAGTGTTCAGTTCAACTCTTGAATTGCAAATAGTAACTTTAGAGACCAAATTGTGGTTATCAAGGGTAAACATAAGGTAAGTCTTCAGACACAACCCTGATGGAATCAGACCTGCTTCAGACTGTCTTCGAAAAGAAGGTAACTCTATAGGAGTGTACTTTCGAAATCACTTAATATATCCTAGAATTACAACAGCAGTCTTATCACAAGAAAATGGAGCTTCAGTATTCTTATTAACTTTAAACAAGCTACTCTATGTGCCTAAATAATACCATAAACTGAAATTTTGTATGATTATGATACATAATAGATTTTTCTTTGAAAACTATTAAGAGGTATTTTATTTTGCTTTCATGACCAGTGTAAATTAAACTGCAGAAAAGTATGGATTCTGTATAATTCATCTTAAGAAAGGTTCTTGACATATGAAATGTAAAGATAACTGTTGCTCTTAAAAGCACTCGTAGTCCATCAAAAGAAAGAGACACTCTTGCAATGCTCCTGATTAAATATCAAGAAGGGAAGACACACTATGGAAACACATGGGAAGCACATGTAATATGGGGATTAATTGGGAAGGAAATTTCACAGACTTTTTTATAGGGTAAATAAAACCTCTTAAATTGAGTCTTAAAAATTTTAAGTGGGAGTTAGTCATGTGAAAATTAATGGAAACTTTAAAAAAATACACTTTTCTGTACTTTTTATTAACAAGGAAAATCATGAAGTTAGTGTGTACCAAAGCTAAGAAAAGGAATGTCAAAGGCTCAGATGTATAAAGGAGTATGGGAATTTTGAAAATTTTATTATAGGATGCTAGGTTGCTACTAGAGTGTAAGTTAGGGACTGGTAAGAGAGGAAGCCAGTTTACTGGTTTTTACACGTTATCATAAAGAGATTTAAAGTATCTGTAACAGTACTCACTCCAACATAATTTCCTAATTATCTGTTAGGCTGTTTTTGAATGCATATCTGCTTTGCTGGTGTTGTTTAGTCACTAAGTCATGTCTGACTCTTTAGTAGACCATAATTTCCTTGGAGGCAGAATCATGTCCAATTTGCCATTCTCAAAATATTATGCCTGGTGCATACTCATAGCTACAAAAATTTTTGTTCAGTGATATGACTATATCTTGAAGGCAGTGCAGAACCAAAGAGGGGTTTTCAGTTCAGTTCAGTCGGTCAGTCCTGTCTGACTCTTTGTAACCCCATGGACTGCACGCCAGGCCTCCCTGTTCACCACTAGCTCCAGTAGCTTGCTCAAACTCATGTCCATCAAGTTGGTGATGCCATCCAAACATCTCATCCTCTGTCGTCCACTTCTCTTCCTAATATGGCACAAAAATGTAAGGGTGAATGTAAGTATCAGGGAGACAAGTTAAAATTCTTTTTCAGTAGACAAAGGTGAGAATAAGTTCTAGATTTTTGGTTTGGACATTTGGGTATGTGATAAGGGCTTCTTATGAACTAGGTTCTTAGAAATCTGTGCCTGCTTTTATGTATGCATTTCTATATAAACAAGTGATGAAACACATATGACCTATGAGAAATATTAGACATTCTTTACAGAAAGTCCTTCATCTAATAGATAAGAAAATTGAGGCCTAAAAATGGTCCAGTTCACTCAAGGCTTCTCACTGAACTTCACTTTAGTTATTTCTGGCTGACAGAAGATCAAGTTCCAGGGGGTTATTTATTGAATGACATTTATATCTTTCTCATGACTAAAGAAAACTGAAATGAAAAAGAATGCTATATTTGTATTTGTCAGGACCTAGGCATTTAAACAGAAACCACTCTACTTATTTCAAAAGGGGGAAGAGGGCAGTACAGTGATTTTGTCACATAGGAATTTGAGCAGTTAGAGTAGCAAAAGAGAGATAGGAAGGGCAAGTCTGGGAACAAAAGTTACATTAGTGATCCCACAAGTCTCCACCTGTTTCTGTGCTGTTGGAGATGCTATGATAGTCAGTCCTGGTTTCAGCAGAGAAGTACCACCTCTTTCAGAGCTGGAACTGTTGTAAAAGGGAATCTCTTCTCAGGTTACCAGAGTCTAGATTGAACCTTCTCAACTCAGCTAATACTGCGTCCACTCCAGGAACTGCTATGTAGCTGGTACCAGAAGCAGAATGTTCATTTTTTCTGCTTCTTACTTCCTTTGTAAATGTTTTCTACTCTATCAAGATCACATTCCTTATAGATTTGAATTCTATTTAATTTTCACCTAACATTTTGGATAGCCATCATATAGATATTAAATAAATTACATAATAACTTGTTGTCTAATTTTTTAGATCAGTTCTAATCTTTGCTACCCAAAATAGTGTTTGGTAAATATCTTTATTTGCAACTATTGTTTGAAGTTTCAGATAATTTTTTATGCAAGGGTCTCAGAAGTATGAAGAGTAGTTGCAAAGGCTTTTTATATTTTAAGACTACTTTGTTGCTTACCAAAAGTTGTTTAATTCCAAAGGTTTATAACTAGAATTTATTCTCTCCAACAATGAAATCTCATTGTTGTTTCACTAGCATAAATTGTTTTTCTTTTCTCCATAGCCTTTACTCTCTTTCTTCTGCTCTGCCTATGTCTATTTTGTTTTATTTACTATTTTGACATTTTCTTAGTATTCAGTCTTCTTTATAATGTGTTTTTAGTGGAAGGACCTTATAGGTCTCTTGTTTCATGTATCTTAAGATGATCTTAGGCTTACATTTATATATATATTTGCTATTACTTGTCTATAAAACTTTCAGATATCTTTAATTGTCCATTCTGAATGTTAGAGGTTATTTGTTATCAATTCATAAAAAGGATTTTTCTTTTGTATTAAGAAAAGAACATTTATCAGGGCCCATAATTATATTGATGGGTATTCTTGCCTTTCGTAGGAGACTGGGTTACTCTAATGACATTTAATTGGAGATGGAGGAAGGGATGCTAACGCTGCAAAACACAAATTCCTCCTAAGAGCTTGGCTTTCATCCCAGAACTGCAAGGGAATACCCCCAGTCAAACACATCTGATGGCTAGCTGCTATTTTATGATAGGAAATATTTCCGTGCCTATTGATACAATTCAAAGTAGGATAAATCAATCCTCAGTTATATGGTAAAATATTTTGCTAATTTTATTTCCTGTATCTATCACTGACAAGTGTCTTATTTATTTATTTTTCTTCTGAAAGCACTATGAAACCATGATTATTTTGACAGCTATGTTCGACTTGATTTTACCTAGGTAAAATTGGGTAAAGCACTGTGACTTGGAATTAGGAGCTTTTAGTTATATAATTTTTCATTGGAAAGATTTTTTGCTTCAGTTTAAAGGTTTTTTTCTTTCCTTTTCTTTCTTTCTTTTTTTTTTTTTTTTTTGACATTTTATAGAGACTAAAGTTGAGCCAGCCAAAGAATTTAAGTTGATTTCCTAATTGAGGACAATAGGAATGGGTGACAATTTAATAACTACTTTAACATTTTATAAACAGTAGATGCCATGGTCTTTGGAAATATATAAACCTGTTAACAGCAACTGTTAAGTAATATACTGTCTGAGGAAATGGAATCCTCAAATATTGGATGCTATTATGAATATAAAGGGTGAAGGCACAAACTGTGGATAGCATTCAATGATCAGATTATTTAACTGAGATATTGAAATAACCTGAAAGAGAATAAAATATTACTTCCTAAGTATATTTTGCAACCTTTCAGGACTGACAGAGTATGAAGCTAAGAAGAACTGGGAATGATCCTGGAAATTATATATATTTTTCATCCCCTATTTTTTCCTAGAGTAGAAACTAAAGATCCATACGACTATAACATAATTTCTCCAGAAAAGTAAGATCCATTGAAGAAAAATAATATCCTGAGAAAAGAGCCAGCTTAAGGATTAAGAATAGTAGAGTTCAAGGGCGAATGGTGAGATACTAAAAGGCTTAATCATTAAAGCTTAGCCAGATATATTTGGAATGAGTATTTTAATGGAACTAGGAGATGATACGGAGAAGGCAATGGCACCCGGACTCCAGTACTTTTGCCTGGAAAATCCCATGGACGGAGGAGCCTGGTAGGCTGCCATCTATGGGATCACACAGAGTCAGACACGACTGAAGTGACTTAGCAGCAGCAGCAGCAGGAGATAACTTTGCTTGTTTGGAAGTGAAATAGAAAAGCCATGTAAAACAAATGTTTCCCAAACTACCCTTTCCAGATAGTAATAAAGTAGATATTAAGAGAACAATATTGCTAGGGAAAAAATAAGAGCATTCTCCCAGAAATTTGAGAATAATTGCCAAAATGTGAAGCTCATCCTTTGTCCTAGCAGTTCTACTTCTATAAATTTAATCAATAGGCATACTTGTATAAGTTACCAAAAACCTGTATTGATAACATTCACTGATCAATTTGTATAATTACAACATTGAACATACTATAATATCCATTGATAAGAAAAGTAGTTAATTACTATATAGATGCACAATCCTTAAACAAAATGTATAGAGTTTATGCTCACTACCATCAAAAGAGTCCTAAAATATGTTGAAAAGTCAGGTGAAACTCACTACATACAATGCAGTCATATTTGGTTTTTAAAAAGGAAGTGTGTGTGTGTAAATATCTGTCCTTGTAGGAGAGACTGTGTACATGCCTGGATGGTTGAAGAAAATATCTAGAAATACACATAACAAATGAGATGCAGCTGTTTCTTTTAGGGCTGTCATGTAGGAGTGATAAGATTTTTATTACAAACCTTTTGTGCTGTTTTATTGTTTATATACTTGCATTACCTTTTTAATCACAAAAATTAAAGATAAAATAATCTCACAATCTATGAATTGAGTTATCTCAGAAAAATCATAGAAATTTTAAACTCTCAATTTTTAGAAAAATTCCTGACATATTCATAAATGATGATCCACTTGCCTTACCTCTCTAAGTACTTACCTCTCTAAGTACTACTTTCTATTTCACTATGAGCTGTCCTGCCACCTACTGTATTCTATTCCCCAAGGCAGTATGGATAGGAACATCATAACTCATGGATGTGCTCTGGTGTCTCTCTGCATAGAGATATCACTAGAGATCACTGTGCTGGGCCTGGGTAACTGTCGACAGGAGCTACAGATGCTGCTTCTCGAAACTCATGTTCTACCTTGAGCATAATTAAACCTACTATAGGATAAATGCTTATCATAAGTTCTTCTATCATCAAGGATGACTCTAGCAAGTATCTTGAAGTCCAAGAAACAGTATTGCATTCATTTAGATAGTCACCAGACCCAATCCAGGACAGAGATTGCTTTCCTTTTCTCTGTAGAGAAGATAGGTATGCTTCTCTCTCTGGCACACTTGGACCTGTTATGGTCACCTTGCTCTGTAAAGTTACTGCTGCTTCTCTAGTATAAAGGTCTTTTTCCTTCCATGAAGCAAAATTGCCATTTCTCTCTCTTTTTACTAGAGGACCAAAGGAACATACATATCCTGCCATAAATCTGCACTGTCTCTCTTCCACTCAGGCATGTTATTTTTGTGAGAAAGTGGAACTTGGAGAGAGGAAAGATGAATTGACTGATACAGTGCTGATAGTGGTGGAGATTTAAATGTGATACATTATGAGATTCTTGGCTACAGACAGGAGGAAAAAAGCTGTAAAACTTGACAGAGAGGAGTAAAGAGACTATTAAACATGATCAAGTAGAAAGAATCATAATGGAAGAATGAAGCAATCAGTGCCAAAATAACAGGCTTGGGGCAGTAGAATAGTGAATTTAAGATTTCAGTGTTATTGTGGTATTTGTTGGTGGTAATGTTTAGAGTATGGGGACCAAAATAGCTGTTCCAAAGCTTGATATGAGAAGTTGATGCTTAGGGAATTTGGAAATTTGAGGCAGGATTGTTGAAATTGCCCATATTCATAGTAAGAAGAAAAGATTTGGTTTCATTTTCTTGAGCAATGTAAGTAAGTGATCTATCATAGAAAACACAACAACAACAAAAAATGTTAGATCTAATACTGGCTGAAGACATTAACATGGAATGGCCTACATGGAAATCAGTTCAGAGTTACACAAAGAGCACCACCCCCTCAAAACGCCATTGGCAGTGTGCACTCAAAAGTGAACCTCCTGTAATTATTATAGGTTTGTATTCAGCAAAGGAGCCAGTCATGACTTCAAGCAAGATAGTACAGGATTGGTTCTTTGAAGAAGCGAAATATGGAGGTGATGTTTGCTTAAAGACCTCAAAGCACCTGATAGAGAAACTGGTGGCCCTGGCATGCAAGGCAGAATATTAAGTTTGAAAGGGATGTGTGGAAAAATAGTCCTTGGAGAAACAATCAAAGCTGGTGGACCTGAAAAGCAGCATGTTCTGATCCTAAGGATTAAGTCAGTAAAGTCATTTTTGACTAGTTCTTCTGAGTTTAAGTTGTTACTTTTTCAACTTGGCTTATGGCAGAGCCCATGGTGAAATCTTCTGGAGCAATAATGAGAAGGAAGGGGAATAAATCACAGTGGTAAATGTGTAATTGTTTCCATGCTATCAGAAGAGAGCTAGATTTTGGTTCATGAAAGGCAAGTTTAAAAATGTTTGGATGACAATTGGAGAATAATAGTTAATGTCAAAATGAGTAAGTTCATAAAAGCTAAATAAAATGGATGGTGGTGTTGTGCAACAAATAATCTTTAGATGGAGAAGTAGAGGTGGAGAAGAAATTTTATTTGGCCACTGTGGCACATACACACCCCTTTTGCACAATCAATTTCATAGCAGCTGGGATGGGTAGTTCTGTGTGCATTGCCATCATTCCACCTGAAGCACACACCATGGAGTGTTTCTGATTTTCTGCTTCAGGCATTCTGTAAGTTGAGTCTCTCAGCCCAGAATGTAACTGTGTTTGCGGGTATAGATGGATGTTAATGCTTCCAAAGACTGTCTTCAACTGGTCTTCATCTAGTGGGGGAAGATCTGTAATTTCACCAACCTCCCTGGAATAAATTTCAGGGTAACTATTCCAAGATGATTCCTCTACAAAATTTCTCAAAGTCTCCACAAATCTCCAGATAGATAGATTTCTCATTGCATTTATTGACAGTCCCCTCAATCAGGCTTTCAACTTCCCCAGTCCCTTATTTTTGCCTCCTGGAATTAACTCATAGTTTTCTGCACCAAAATCCTCATGTCAGGCTCTTTAGGAAACCCAAATTAAGACAGTATGTTACTTCCTTTCTCAGCAAACGGCTTAGCAGTGGGAATTTGTGGATAATAAATAATGTTTGGATTAGAAAACTGTAGTGACTATTGATTAGCAATGGGTTATAGTGAAGTGTGGCTTAATATTTGCATTTACAATTAAACAATTCACTGGATCCAGTTTTCTCTTCTTTCATGTGTGATGTGCTTACATTTTATTGTTCTGAGATGGTTTCCTGTAGAGTCTCCCCTATCTACCCTCATCAATTCTTGGAAACATTCAAGGCACTAGAATTAAAGGGCAGATAAATGTGGATAACTTAACAAGGAAGAGAAAGCAGTTTTGAGGATAAATAGGTGGGAGTTAGGAGGGACCAGGAGGAAGTTGGGAGGGACCAGGAAATAGTTCTTTGAGTCATTCTTTCTTCTTTACCCCTTAATCTTAACATTTTTATAATTTATTATTCTTTTTTATTTAAGAAAAAATAAATCTAGCCTTATGAGCTTCCCAGATGTAGTGGAAGAGTCTCAAGAGCTATCAGATAGTTTGTATGAAGAACACTTAAAAAGGTGTACATAAAGTTGGGTCTATCTAGAGCTAAAGATTTACATTTCCCTTAACTCAGAGATATAATCTCCTGAAATAGGCATAAACTGATGAATAGGGACATGGTCATCAGAAGATCTAACCTACCTCATAGTCTCTGGCTAATGCTCACTAGTTATGAGGAACTTTGTTATATGGTTTCATGCTCCAAGGTGCACCCAATCTTCACTATAATTAGTTCCGCCACCTTCTTCTTACAACTCGTTTCTGTTGGTGGGGAAGACGGGAGGAGGTGAAGCTGGTGATTAATTTGAAGTAACAACAAATTAAAATCTCTCTCCATTTTTCCCAACTCTCCCATTCCCCCCTTTCCCTTCATTTAAACTCTAAGCCTGTGTGAGAATCAACTGAAGTTAAAGCCTAATTAGGAATTAGAGGATATTAGCTCTGCATGTAAAGGTCCACCAGAGGTTAGCTGACACAACATTGCATGTATTCAACTCCCATTTTTAAAATTCTTGTATTAGTTACATATACATGGTTAAGAGTTAGAAACTCCAGGCAAGAGGCATTTTTTATATACTTTATAGTACTGTTATTCTGTAACCCTAAGTACTGTATAGAACATATACCGATAAGAACAAATAGCTATAATTTGATATAATTAATGTAATGTTTTTATTTTTGAATTGAACAAAGACCATAGAATTTGAATTTGTGATCATGTTCTACATGAAGATGCTTGTAGAAAATGTTCAGAAGCAGATTATCATATGCAATTTCTTCTCTTATTTTCCTCTCTGATTTATTGGTTATGTGTTCACAGCTGGTTGCTAACCCAGAATTTGATGCACATTCACAGTGTCCTGATCATTTGCATTTCTCCACTGAGATATTGTGCTTCTTCCCCCTCAGTCCCTTGCAGATTCTCTAATTATGCTGAAACCTTTTGTCTGTGACTTTGGCAGTTCTCTTGGAGTACACATATCTCCCAGCATCCTACAGATGTGGCTCAAAGTTAATCTAGTGGCAAAGGGTTCCTGGTTTCCTTCACAAACTGGAAATCACTAGTGAGAATCTCAGTGCCACCACTGTTTTCTTTGTCTTTGTAATTTGCACAAGTTATTCAAATCCTCTGTGTGATGCCTGAAGCCAGGGCTACCACATGATCATTGGTTTATGATAAGACTCTAAGCTGTATTTTTAGGTCTTTCAAATGGTTCGCTTTTCAAGGCTTTCACAGCACAGCTGAGCCCTCATTGGTGGTGGCTGAGCCCCATGGGTTCCCATTTAAGTACTTAAGCTCCTATAGTGATTGATGCCATAGATGAAAATACATCAGTAGGCCTGATGGATGAAGTAGAAAATATACATTTCTCCATTTAATAGCTGTGTGCCAGAGAGTATCTACTTCTGTGTGTGATTGATAGCTGCTGCTGCTGCTAAGTTGCTTCAGTCGTGTCCGACTCTGTGCAGCCCTATAGATGGCAGCCCACTAGGATCCTCTGTCCCTGGGATTCTCCAGGCAAGAATACTGGAGTGGGTTAAGGTCTCCTATTCTTAGGTAGGGAAAAGGTCTGTACAGAGACTAAAAGAGTCCTTAGATTTAAAAGGAGACCTCATTTTACATCTGTGCTGCTGTTTCACTTTACATTTGTGCTTCAGTTAACTAATGTATGAGTTTCTGCAGCCACTCAGGCTTGTGCCTAACATGAAATATTGTTAAATAGTCTAATTTAGGTTTTGTTTACCTCTCTTTACAAGCTTTGCCGATGTTGAAATTAATTGAGAATTCTAAGAAGGCTCATAAAATGTTTGCCATCCACAACTACTGCTATAGCTTTGCCTTTCCTCTCCCTCAATAACACTTCAGATTAATCTGAATTACCATAGTTGTCAATACATCTTTATCTCATGACTGATTACAGTCTTGGAGAAATCAATCTCTAAAATTAGCATACAAGTACATCTCTATTAAAATTCTATCACAAACAAATAGCATATTGTCCTCTTTATGTAGTACCAAGGGATAAAAAATAAATTGCCAGGATATATTTCTTGGTAAAAAGAAAATGATCTGTTATTGTTTTTTCCTCTATTGCTTTACCTTTTTCTCCTCTTCTATATTTTTTGCTTGCCAAGTATTAATATGTCTACAAATCTTGGTGAAATCTATAGTTACTTGAAAAATATCTTGATTTGCAAATTAGTACTTATTAGAAAATGCATGGTCACTCCTCTATTTGTACAGGTTCTGCATTCACAGTGGTTTGAATCAATAGATGCAAAATCCATGGATACAGAGTGCCAACTGTGTGCCACTTTATAAAAAGGACTTGCACACCTGTGGTGGGGTTCCAGAAACAATCCTCTGTAGATACCCAGGGACAAGTGTATTAGAGACAAGTAGTATAAATATATTATTAGTATGTGAGTGTTTTGGTTTTTTTTTAACTCACTAGTCAAAAGTTACTCTGAAAAAAAGTTGGTATTCTATAGTACACTACCTTTAGAGAAAGTACTAAAGAGTCAGTATTGTTTTTTCTTCAAGAAGCCCCAGAGCATGGTAGTATCTTCATGTCTCTAGTGTAGCCTAGGGTCTGACACTAAAAATTTGCAGTTCTGAAAGAGAGACTTTAGCACCATATCCAGAGGTGATTAAAATAATAAATTATTGGTAAAAAACATGAATCAAAATTATATATTATAAATCATATGATTATGAAGTTGTGGATGAGAAGGTATTTCTAAAAATAGAAACTGTATAATTCTGTATCAACTCATGCCCCCAGCTCTTTTACTGTTATGGATGTATGTTATAAAGTAATTTGAAATAAGATAGTTGATTTGTTAGACTGTCTTTAAGGAAGGCTCATGTGACCTGTGGGACTATTATTGTGAACCTTGCTGAGACTCAGTGAAATCTACAGCAAACGATATGCCTCCAATGACAGCTTGACTTATCTCTGATGATTCAGAAACTCTTACCTCAACACTGGTGAACTGACATGGCCAAGATTTGCTTCTAGAGCATGGTTAACATCTTGAATATGACTAGATATCCACTCATCAGTCATAATGGGGAACTTTTTTTTTTTTTGCAATATATCTGTTTTCCTACTGAAGTTCTGTAGTGTACTGAACATTACATTATCCATGTGTTCTTCTATCTATCCCATATTTTAAAATGTTGCTAGAATCCTTTTTTAATGGCTCAGTTTAATATATTTAAACTACTGTGCTTCATTCATGGGATTTTGTTGTCAAGCAAGTGATGTTTGATATAAATGAAAAAGTGAAAGTATTAGTTGCTCAGTCGTATCAGACTCTTTGTGACCCCATGGACTGTAGCCCGCCAACGTTCCTCTGTCCATGGAATTTTCTAGGCAAAATGTTGGAGTGAGTTGCCATTTTCTCAGGGGATCTTCTCAACCCAGGGATTGAACCTGGGTCTCATGCATTGCAGGCAGATTATTTACCATCTGAGTCACCAGAGAAGCCTAGATACAAATGAATCAGAGAGACATTAAATTCTAAATTTTTATCTAAAAGATTGTGTCAGCTAACATTAGTTGCTTGCACCATATCTATTCTCTCCTTATTTTTAGTTAACATTCCAATTTGTTCTAGGTGTCAATGTTCTCAGTGAAAAAAAATCTGTTTCTCAAAATTATTTGCAATAAGGATGTCCATGTTATTAAGCTCTGGCCAGTGAGAAGCAAACGAACTTGCTGAGATTTCTAAGAAAGTTTTCTTTCTTCCTTGCCATTTCCTTCTCTTTTTTGGCATGAAACATGCAAAAAATCTGATGAGCCACTGATGCTAAACTAAGAATACCCATTTCCAGAATTTTTGTCACATGAAAAAATACATATATTTGTTGCTTATATGTTCATTTGTGTTTTAATTTATCCATAAATCAAATTATCCCACACTAATACAAACACATTAGTTTCAAGAGATATTTGTAGTTATTATCAGGATGAAGACATTGGTGATTTTCCATTGCTAAATAAGTTAATGATAATATGGTGAGCTAAAAAAAGATTAAAAATTATTTTGACTTCTTGACTTCATAGATATTCTAATATGTTAAGATGCATTTCTATTCTTTAGGAATGTATAACAATCCAAACTAATTTGGTCAGAGAATCCATTTTCAAAGAGGCTTTACTGTGACTAGTGTCCATGGAATAATGGTAGTAGTGTAGAGAAATATATGTATAAACATAAATTAAATATGATAAAGACAAATAACTTTTGTCAGCTAATGAAAAAGAACTTTGCTCACATGATGTTTTGGAAATTAGACTGCTGAACTGAGTTATTTTTCAATGTTTTTCTACATTTAGCCATCTACTAATTTGTGAAAATCTCTCTTGGTCAATATGTATTTTATAACTCACTTTTGAATAATTATCCGATTACCTGCTATATCTCTGAATGGAAGAACTGTTGTACCTGGATCAAAATAAACAAATTGGAAATTAATATAAGCTTTAGTTTTTAAAGCTCTATGTCATAGCCAGTTGAACTAATTGGCTGTAAGCTGGATTTTACAAAGCTCTATGTGTGCAGTGTGGCCCAGGGGTAAAAAATCTGCCTGCCAATACAGGAGGTACAGGAGACAAGAGTTCAGTCCCTAGGTTGGGAAGGTCCCCTTGAGAAGGAAATGGCACCCCCCACCCAGTATTCTTGCCTGGAAAATTCCATGGACATAGGAGCCTGGTGGGCTACAATCCATGGGGGGTCCCAAAGAGTTGGACATGACTGAGCATGCACTCATTTCTTTGCTTTTCACAGAAATCTTTCTTCCCACCCTTTATTCCTCAATCAGGACCCTTCAAAGCAGAGTCTTTAATTCATCTCCTGATATTTAACTCCTGGTCAAGTAGCACATAAGTGCTGTGTATAAGGAGGAATCCTATGAAAACTTCCCTGGTGTGGGAGTTCCCTCTGCCTAATTGTCTTGGAAGTCTCTTCATATTTAAGGTGATATAGTATACTATGCCTCTACTGCCGTTCAGTCACTTAGCATTTCTCCTTTTTGCTTGTCCAAAACTTAAACTTTACACATGGTAAAGAAAAAGATGTAGCTGTTGCCTGAACTAGAAAACATTATATATTATTTGATTTGTTTTCACCTAGAAAAAGATATCAGATGGAATTTGAGTTTGAACATTATTTTGCATCTGAAGAATATTTTTCTATTTTTCAACTTTTATAAAATAATATACAACAAAATAAAATTTATTTTATGGTTGAAATATAGGAACTTCAGAAATTTTGCTTATTATAAGCCATAAAGCTAACTCATGATATTGGCTGTGGCTTTGTATATTCAAGTTGCATTTTGGTTAGTAGGAAAGAAACATGCTTTTCAAAAAGTAGTTGCTGTCACACTGCACATCTGGTATTGATGAATCTTTTTTTTTAAATATAAATTTATTTATTTTAATTGGAGGTTAATTACTTTACAATATTGTATTGATTTTGCGATACATCAACATGTATCTGCCACAGGCATGCACGTGTTCCCCATCCTGAACTCCCCTCCCTCCTTCCTCCCCATACCATCCCTCTGGGTCGTCTCAGTGCACCAGCCCCAAGCATCCTGTATCACGCATTGAACCTGGACTGGCAACTTGTTTCATATATGATATTATACATCTTTCAATGCCATTCTCCAAAATCATCCCACAAAGTGAGAGACTTTATTGGGGGGGACGCTCCAAAATCATTGCAGATGATGACCATAGCCGTGAAATTAAAGATGCTTGCTCCTTGGAAGAAAAGCTATGACCAACCCAGACAGCATATTAAAAAGCAAAGACATTACTTTGCCAACAAAGGTCCATCTAGCCTCATGGGCTGCCATCTATGGGGTTGCACAGTCAGACATGACTGAAGCGACTTAGCAGTAGCAGCAGCAGTCAAAGCTATGGTTTTCCAGTAGTCATGTATGGATGTGAGTTGGATTACAAAGAAAGCTGAGTACCGAGGAATTGATGCTTTTGAACTATGGTGTTGGAGAAGACTCTTGAGAGTCCCTTGGACTGAAAGGAGATCAAACCTGTCAATCCTAAAGGAAATCAGTCCTGAATATTCATTGAAAGGACTGATGCTAAAGCTGAAACTCCAATACTTTGGCCACCCGATGTGAAGAACTGACTCCTTGGAAAAGACCCTGATGCTAGAAGGGGATGACAAAGGATAAGATGTCTGGATGGTATCTCCAACTCGATGGACTTAAGTTTGTATAAGCTCCAGGAGTTGGTGATGGACAGGGAAGCCTGGCATGCTGCATCCATGGGGTCACAGAGGGTCGGACATGACTGAGTAATTGAACTGATGAAGCTCTCTTTCTGTCACGATTTTATCTTTAGTATTTTATTTCCAGGGCCAACCATAGATGATGATATTTTCAAAATATTTATGATATGATATCTTAAAACATGTTTATTTCAGTTTTACCTTATATATATGGAAGTATAAATATGTTGAAAAAGCATATTTATACAGTAGGCAAGGACAATTTTTTTAAATTAATAACAGTTATATTTACTTTTTTAAAGCAGGTTCAAGTATTTATTTGCATTTGCAATACACATTTATATCTAAAAAAATCGAATTAGACTTCCTTATTCTGTTTTTTGTTTTCTTTTTAAAAAATTTTTATTGGAGTATAGTTGATTTACAGTGTTGCATTAGTTTTGCATGTATAGGAAAGTGAATCTTTTATGTGTGTGTGCTCAGTTGTGTTTGACTCTTTGTGACCCCAAACATTGTAGCCCACCAGGTTCCTCTGTCCAAAATTTCTTATAGATACACTTATATCCACTCTTTTTAAGATTATTTTCCCATAAGGCCATTGCAGAGTATTGAATATAGTTCCCTATGCTATACAGTTAAGTCCTTATTAGTTATCTGTTTTACATAAAGTTTTGTGTTTGAGTCAATCCCAATCTCCCAATTTATCTTTCCCTTACTTACTTCATGGTAACCATAAGTTTATTTTCTACATCTCTATTTCTATTTTATAGATAAGTTCATTGGTACCAACTTTTTTAGATTACACATTTAAGTGATATCATCTGATATTTGTCTTTGTCTGGTTTACTTCACTCAGTATGACAATCACTAGATCCATCCACATTGCTGCAGATGACATTATTTTGTTCTATTTTTTTGGCTGAGTAGTATTCCACTATGTACATATGCCACATAATACCACATCTTCTTTATCCATGCCTCTATTGATGGACATTTAGGTTGCTTCTGTGTTCTAGTTATTATAAATAGTGCTGCGGTGAACATTGGGGTGCATGTATTTTTGAATTATGATTTTCTCTGGATATATGCCCAACAGTAGGATTGCTGGAGGGCAACCCACTCCAGTACTCTTGCCTGGAAAATCCCATGGATGGAGGATCCTGGTAGGCTTCCATCCATGGGTTCGCGAAGAGGACTGAGCGACTTCACTTTCACTTTTCACCTTCATGCATTGGAGAAGGAAATGGCAACCCACTCCAGTGTTCTTGCCTGGAGAATCCCAGGGATGGGGGAGTCTGGTGGGTTGCCATCTATGGGGTTGCACAGAGTTGGACACGACTGAAGCGACTTAGCAGCAGCAGCAGGAGGTGGATGAAAAAAAAATCTTGCTGAAGTTTATGCCAAAGTTTGTTCTTTATTTTCCTGTAAGAGTTTTATAGTATTTAGCCTTACATTTGAGTTAAAATCCATTTTGAGTTTATTTTTTATAAGTATTAGAGTGTATTCTAGTTTCATTCTTTTTCATGTAATTGTTCCATTTTCCGAGCACAACTTGTTGAAGAGAGAGTGTCTTTTCTCCATTGTGTAATCTTGCCTCCTTTATCATAGATTATGTGCCCATAGGTGTGTGGATTTTCTCTGGGCATTCTATTCTGTTCCATTAATCGATATTTTTGTGTTTGTGCCAGCACAGTATTGTTTTGATGACTGTAGCTTTGCAGTATAGTCTCAAGTCAGGGAGCCTGACTCCCCCTGTTCCATTTCTCTTTATCAAGATAGCTTTGGCTATTTGGGATCTTTTGATTTCCTTAAAAAGTGTGAAAAAAAGCTTGTTCTAATTCTGTGAAAAATGCCACTGACAGTTTGATAGGGGTTTCATTGAGTCTGTAGAGTGATGTAGGTAGTATAGTCATTTTCACAATATTCTTCCAATCCAAGAGCATGGTGTATATCTCCATCTGTTTGTGTCATCTTTTAGTTCTTTCACCAGTATCTTACAGTTTTCTTAGGATATGTCTTCTGTCTCCTTAAGGTAGGTTTGTCCCTATGCACTAAGAACAAAAGATCGGAAAGAGAAATCAAGGAGACAGTCCCATTTAGCATCATATTTGATTGCTTTTTAAATTTACTGAAAAAATAAAGTTACAAAGACTAAGATTAAATTCCTTCAAGCAAATAGGAAAATGTGAAATAATGATCATAGTGTGATGGAAAAATGATTTTGAGATATGCATTCACAAGATGGGACTTTGTGTTGACATCCATTAGTCAGACTCCATTTTGGCTCTTTCCTACCACAACTTGATTCTTGCATATCTTAGAACCTGGACATACCTCTAGGCTCTGTATGATTCAGCGTCTACTGTTGATTTCTGTTGAGATGTTACATTGTGGTTGTATACAACCATCACTTATTCTAACAGTGCAAGGTTATTTAGCAGCAATGTATTAATGGTTCTTGGCCCCAGAATTGGCCTTCCTCATCTCCTGGCAAGTTATCTTATTGAACCTTGAATTTACCATAGTTCTGATATCCTGCTTCTAAGAAATTAGCCCATCTTGTTGTGCTTAGGCATAATTCCTTAAAATAGTTCCTACCTGAACTTATTTTCCAGTAATGCTGATAGATGAGAAACTTACTTGTGATTCTGGAAATACTTTTTTAACTCTTCAAACTTCTAAAGTTAGGAAAACAAAGATTCTGGTCTACTATAACATACAAAGTTTGTTATCAAATTTTTCAACGCTGGAAGGTCCTCAATCAGAAAGTTTTCAACTACAAGGGTCTTTCCAAGTCCAGTTCTACAAATAATTTACAAAATAGTAACCACCTTGCCCAAATACAAAGATAGACAAACTGAATTAGCCTTATGATTTCTACTTTATTATGTAAAAATGGAAATATATGGAAAATAATGTTATAAATGTTATAAATTTCACTACAAAATACATGTTTTTATAAAGGCAAGAAACTAATACCTATATAGCTTTGACAGAAAGATGAGTAAGGAATGGTATTGAAGTCATTTTAAGTAATTGATCTTACTAATAAGAAAGTATTTCCTGTTTTTTTGAATAATAAAATATTTCAAAATGAACATGTTTTAAAAATTCAACAAAATATATTTAGGACTATACAGACTATTAGAGGGCTTAGTTGAGAGTAACACAGTTTTCACAGAGAGTACCCTGACACTAAAATATTTTAGATTCATGTTATTCCTCTTTAAATCCTTATGTAGTGATTAAAGCCAAGCAATGAGTGGATAGTAAGTAGAAAACCATATTTTAAATCCCTTCAGTGAACTAATAAAAAATTCATGCTGTTTTATAATACAGTATGAGCTGATGCAGAATTACCCTGGATTGGCAGGAGGAGGCTATTCTTAGTATAAAGCAGCTGTGTTTATTAAGTAAAATTTGTCATTATAACTGCAAGTAGATTTTTATCTAATTTATTACATCAGAAGCATTTTTGTATTACTCTTTCAAGATGAGAAGGAATTACAAAACGGTATAGTGTAAGACTTATTTCTCATTTAAGAAGTAATTGGTGAAGTGAATTAATTTCTCAATTGGTGTGTTTAGAAAAAAGCTTGAAACATATTTTTTAAAGTTAAATAAGATAGTAATTATGTCAATTAATTCTGTGATTTAGTGGAACTTCAGTTTGAACTACACAGGGAAAATGTAAAATGTTTAGGCAAATTTATCAAAAGACTTACATTTTTATTGTTTTATTTTGTTTGTTAATTACTTGGTCTGTTTTGGAAAGTACTTCAGTCACATGTACTGGGCTATATTATAAATATCTCCTTATGCTTTATTAGATAGAAACTAAATAGAGTTACCTGATAAAATATTTAGACTTTCTTTTGCCTTTTTAAATCTGTGTTGATATATTTGCTAATACAAAATGTTAACCATCAAGATAAAAAATAAAGAATTATTAAGACCTCAATTTAAAATGTACCAATAGTAATGGTATTTTAAAATGTCGCTTTATAAATGTGTGTGTGTGTGTGTATGTCAAAATATATAAAGCAATAAGAATTAGGGAAAAAATCAATAGACTCATGATTTTCATACTTTAACAATCAAAAGCTATTTATTTAAAATTTATTTGCTTTAAGAATTTGACACATGCAGTCCTGTGATTCTTCCTGTGGGCAAGAATCATGTAGTAGAAATGGAGTCAACAGAATAGTCCGAAATGCCGTACTTGGGTGCAGTCTCAAAAATGGCAGAGTGATCTCTGTTTCCAAGGCAAATCATTCAACATCACTATAATCCAGGTCTATGCTCCCAACCACTGATGCCAAAGAAACTGAAATAGACTGGTGCTATGAAGACCTACAACACCTTCTAGAACTAACAGTAGGAAAAAGGTATCTTTTTCATCATAGGGGATTGGAATGTAAAAGTAGGAAGACAAGAGATACCAAGAATAACAGGCAAGTTTGGCCTTGGAGTACAAAATGAAGCAGAATAAAGCTAATAAAGTGTTGTCAAGAAAACACATTGGACATAAAAAGTACCCTCTTATGGGAAATATAGAGACAAATTTACACATAGACATCACCAGACGGTCAACACTGATATCAGATTGATTATGTTCTTTTCAGTCAAATATGGAGAAGCTCTATACAGTCAGCAAAAACAAGACCTGGAGCTGACTGTGGCTTAGACCATGAGCTCTTTAGTGTAAAATTCAGGCTTAATAACTTAAAGAAAGTAGGGAAAACCATTAAACCATTCAGGTATGACACAAATCAAATCCCTTATGATTATACACTGGAGGTGATGAATAGATTTAAAAGATTAGATCTGTTAGACAGAGTGCCTGAAGAACTATGGACAGAGGTTTGTAATATTTTTCAGGAAGTGGTGACCAGAATCACCCACAAGAAAATAGATTCAAGAAGGCAAAGTAGATGTCTGAGGGGCTTTATAATAGTTGAGGAAAGAAGAGAAGAGAAAGGCAAAGGAGAAAGGGAAAGATACGCCCAACTGAATGCAGTGTTCCAGAAAATAGCAAAGAATGAAAATGAACAATGCAAAGAAATAGAGGAAAACAATAAGACAATAGAATGGGAAAGACTAATGATCTCTTCAAGAAAATTAGAGATATCAAGGGAACAGCTCATGCAGAGATGGACATGATAAAGGATAGAAATGGTAAAGACCTAACAGAAACAGAAGAGATTAAGAAGAGGTGGCAAGAATACACAGAAGAATTGTACATTAAAGGTCTTAATGATCTGCATAATCACACTGGTGTGGTCACTCACCTGGAGTAAGAAGTTAAGTGGGCCTTAGGAAGAATTTATTCAAATTAAATTAGTGGATGTGACAAAATTACAGCTGAGCTATTTTAGGATTTTACTAAAAGATGATGCTGTTAAAAATGCTGCACTCAATATGTCAGCAAATTTGGAAAATTCAACAGCGGTCACAGGACTGGAAAGGGTCAGTTTTCCTTCCAGTCCCAAAGAAGGGCAATGCCAAAGAATGTTGCAGTGTACAATTATGCTCATTCTGTGTGCTAGCATGGTTATGCTCAAAATCCTTCAAGGCTAGCCTTTTATAGTATGTGAATCGAGAGCTTCCATTTGTACAACATGGGTTTCGAAAGGGCAGAAGAGCCAGAGATCAAACTGACAACATTCTTTGTATAATGGAAAAGCAAAGGAATTCCAGGAGAAAAAAAGAATATCTACTTCAGCGTCATTGACTATGCTAAAGCCTTTGACTGTGTGGGATTGCAACAAACTGGAAAATTGTTAAAGAGATGAGAGAACCAGACCACCTTATATGTCTGCTGTGAAACATGTATGCAGGTCAAGAAACAACAGTCAGAACTGGATGTGGAACACCAGACTGGTTCCAAATTGGGAAAGGAGTAGGACAAGGCTATATATTGTCACCCTATTTGTTTAACTTACATCCAGAGTACATCAGGCGGAATGCCAGACTGAATGAATCACAAGTTGGAATCAAGATTGCCAGAAGAAATAGCAACAAACTCAGATATGCAGATAACCGAACTCTAATGACAGAAAGTGAAGAGGAGCTATAGAGCCTGTTAATGACAGTGAAAAATAGTGAAGAAGCTGGCTTGAAACTCAATATTAAAAAAAAACCAACAACTAAGATCATTGCATCCAGTCCCATTATTTCATGACAAATATTAATAGAAGGGAAAAAAGTTGAAGCAGTAATAGATTTTTTTTTTTTTGGACTCCAAAATCACTGTAAATGGTCACTGCAGCTGTGAAATTAAAATATGCTTGCTCCTTGGAGAAAAAGCTATGACAAAAACCTAGACAGCATGTTAAGAAGCAGAGACAACACTTCGCATACAAAGATCCATATAGTCATAGCTATCGTTTTTCCAGTAGTCATGTATGGATTTGAGAGTTGGACCATAAACAAGGCTGAGTGCTGAAGAATTGATGCTTTCAAATTGTGGTGCTGGAGAAGACTCTTTGAGATTCCCTTGGACAGTACAATAATCAAAACAGACAATCCTGTAGAAAATCAACCCTGAATATTCGTTGGAAGGACTGGATGCTAAGCTGAACCTTCAATACTTTGGTCACCTGATGGGAATAGCCAACTCTTTAGGAAAAACCCTGATACAGGGAAAGATTGAAGACAAAAGGTGAAAGGGGCTGCAGAGGATCAGATAATTTGATAGCATCACCCACTTGATGGAATGAGTCTGAGAAAACTCCAGGAGATGGTAGAGAACAGAGGAGCCTGGCGTGCTATAGTCCAAGGGATTGCAGAGTCATACAGGACTTAGCAATTGAACAACAACAATATTTTGAAGATTTTGTAAGACAATATACATGAAAATACCTTGTGATCATACAGTACTGAATACTGGTAACATTTTAAAAAAATATCAGTTGGATAAGCTTCTTTGTGGAAATGTTAGAACTGACATTTTTCTGTTCTTTCAGTAGACAGCGTCAGTTCAGTTCAGTTGCTCAGTTGTGTCTGACTCTTTGCAACCCCATGAATCGCAGCACGCCAGGCCTCCCTGTCCATCACCAACTCCCGGAGTTCACTCAGATTCATGTCCATCGAGTCAGTGATGCCATCCAGCCATCTCATCCTCTATCATCCCCTTCTCCTCCTGCCCCCAATCCCTCCCAGCATCAAAGTCTTTTTGCATGAGGTGGCCAAAGTACTGGAGTTTCAGCTTTAGCATCATTCCTTCCAAAGAAATCCCAGGGTTCATCTCCTTCAGAATGGACTGGTTGGATCCCCTTGCAGTCCAAGGGACTCTCAAGAGTCTTCTCCAACATCACATTCAAAAGCATCAATTCTTCAGCGCTCAGCTTTCTTCACAGTCCAACTCTCACATCCATACCTGACCACTGGAAAAACCATAGCCTTGACTAGACTGACATTGTTTCCACTGTTTCCCTATTTCCCATGAAGTGATGGGATTGGATGCCATGATCTTCGTTTTCTGAATGTTGAGCTTTAAGCCAACTTTTTCACTCTCCTCTTTCACTTTCATCAAGAGGTTCTTTAGTTCCTCTTNCATCATTCCTTCCAAAGAAATCCCAGGGTTCATCTCCTTCAGAATGGACTGGTTGGATCCCCTTGCAGTCCAAGGGACTCTCAAGAGTCTTCTCCAACATCACATTCAAAAGCATCAATTCTTCAGCGCTCAGCTTTCTTCACAGTCCAACTCTCACATCCATACCTGACCACTGGAAAAACCATAGCCTTGACTAGACTGACATTGTTTCCACTGTTTCCCTATTTCCCATGAAGTGATGGGATTGGATGCCATGATCTTCGTTTTCTGAATGTTGAGCTTTAAGCCAACTTTTTCACTCTCCTCTTTCACTTTCATCAAGAGGTTCTTTAGTTCCTCTTCACTTTCTGCCCTAAGGGTGGTGTCATCTGCATATCTGAGGTTATTGATATTTCTCCCAGCAATCTTGATTCCAGCTTGTGTTTCTTCCAGTCCAGTGTTTCTCATGATGTATTCTGCATATAAGTTAAATAAGCAGGGTGACAATATACAGCCTTGACGTACTCCTTTTCCTATTTGGAACCAGTCTGTTGTTCCATGTCCAGTTCTAACTGTTGCTTCCTGACCTGCATATGGGTTTCTCAAGAGCCAGGTCAGGTGGTCTGGTATTTCCATCTCTGTCAATGATTCTCTTCTCATATCAGCATTTAAATGATAAGTACATTTCTCAATTCTTTAATGGCAGTATCTTTGGGAATAAGAATAATTAGGTCCTATTTCATGCATAAACCATACCAGTAAAATTAGATCATAGGATGTTATCTTTGGGATAAGATGATATAATTAATCCTATTTCATGACATGTCCTATTTCATGGACTTCCCTGGTGGCTCAGGTGATAAAGCTTCTGCCTGCAATGCAAAAGACCCAGGTTCAATCCCTGGGTCAGGAAGATCCTTTGGAGAAGGAAGTGGCAAACCCATTCCAGTAATCTTGGCTGGAAAATCCCATGGATGGAGGAGCGTGGTATGCTACAGTTCATGTGTCACAAAAAGTCAGATATGACTTCAATTCATGACATAATCATAAAAGTAAAGAATATGGAAAACTAGCCTCTCTTCTATCTTTGGTCAGTGTGTACTACATTAATTAACTAAATTAGCTACATTAATTTTTAATGGTTTATTTTTTTTAACTTGGTTCAATTTTATTTCTTGTGAACATGAATGAGTGATTGTGGGAGCTAGAGCCAGGCAAGCTTCCCCATACTCCTCTGCCAGTGTGCTGACCTACAACACCCCTGGTATTTCTTTCCCTGGCCTCTGTTAAGTGGATCCTGCCAGTCATTTTAAATTGTGCTAAACTGCATGGTGGTTTTTTGATGTGAAAAACATCCATTAAGTTCTAGTTTGAGTCTACACACCACTTCATATTGCTTATAAACAAAGCCAATCTCAACCTCAGCCTTGAGAATTGTATACTTTAAAAAAATTACAGAAATTTTCCTTTTAGTAGAGAAATATGACAGCTTCACAAGTGTCTCTGGAACATCTTACAAGTTCTAGCTTTTAGGGGTCACTTGTATTTTATGTTAGTTTTTGCTATAATGCTAGTAGATTTGCTATAATGCTAGGCAATTTCCCAGTAGGTGGAGGTTGTTGACAAGGACCTGCTTATACATGAGGTCAGTCCTTTGCCTCCATGCCCTGCAACACCCCACAGAGGTGCCAAGAAAAGAAGGACTGTCCACAGACAAAAACTCTATCTACTCTGGAGATGAATATAAATTTCCCTATTTCTTTCTCTTTTAGTTTTCCTTGAATAACATTGATATTTTTCCTTCTGCATCAAAAGAATAAATAAGTTTGAATAAGTTGAGTTTTCATTTAGTTAAAAGCATTGGATGTATTTAGGAAAAAGCCACTCAAATTTATCCATCAGTTCAGTTCAGTTCAGTCTCTCAGTCGTGTCTGACTCTTTGTGACCCCATGAATCGCAGCACGCCAGGCCTCCCTGTCCATCACCAACTCCCGGAGTTCACTCAGACTCATACCCATTGAGTCAGTGATGCCATCCAGCCATCTCATCCTCTGTCGACCCCTTCTCCTCCTGCCCCCAGTCCCTTCCAGCATCAGAGTCTTTTCCAATGAGTCAACTCTTCGCATGAGGTGGCCAAAGTACTGGAGTTTCAGCTTTAGCATCATTCCTTCCAAGGAAATCCCAGGGTTGATCTCCTTCAGAATGGACTGGTTGAATCTCCTTGCAGTACAAGGGACTCTCAAGAGTCTTAAATACCTCTAAAGGTAAAATAATAATAATAATAATATGT
The DNA here is from genome assembly GCA_006410615.1 of Neotragus moschatus. NCBI lineage: Eukaryota > Metazoa > Chordata > Mammalia > Artiodactyla > Bovidae > Neotragus > Neotragus moschatus. Next base: position 610,117 of record SJYA01001319.1, read on the forward strand.
TATTGAAGAGTTTAGGACCAGTCACAGAAGCTTTCAACCAAGATAATATTTCATAGGGATATTTATGAGACTTAAAATATTAAGCCCTTAAAATACAAGTCCCTTGTAAATGTTAATCAGGAAAAAAATATAAAATGAATAGTTGATAGTGGATGAAAAGAATCAAGTAAAAATGAATATGTGCAGAATGTGGATAAAAATTCTGAAACTTGAAGTTAAAGTATCCATAGAGAAGGAATAACAAAATATAAGTTCACATTCCTACTCTCTTTCCCACAATATTCAGAAGGATGATAGGTGTTATTTGCAGGCACATTCAAACCTTGGGAGTGATGATCTAGAAACAGTGATTTTCACATTGAACACAATATAAAAGGACAATATATATTTTTCCTAGCTTTCTACACTCTGCTGAGTTAATTTGCCTGAAAATGAATAAAAGTTTCAAAGAAGAAGAAAAGTAAATCATTGTTTAATTGGCATACAGTGACGACTAGCATTGGTGTGGATACCGCACAGAAGTAAGATAAACTCCTCATCCAAATGTGGTTGAATATCAAGTCTAATGATGCCACACATATATCAAGAAGTGATGAAAGCATTGAGATTTTCTTGGAAAGCAGAGCAGGTTCTAAAGCAGCTTGAGAAATGGCTTGAGCGGAAACAAGGATGGGTGACTGCCCTTGAAATTTGTGATGGTTAACAAACAGGCCTAAGAAAATTGGGACTGTATGCCTACGGGCTTGGGTGTTTGCACAGTTCTAACTTCAAGCTGGCACCTAAGGAGAAGGTACCCAGGTTTCCTTATCAGCTTGCTCATTTGTGAGACAAAAGGGAAACAAGTAATAGGATTTGCAAGTTATCATATCAAATATGAAAAGTAGAGCTAATTCTATTACAATGATGAACAGTAATGAGAAATGCAAGTGATGTTTTCCCCTGAAAATATTGTCCCTAATCCCACCTGTAGAAGAAGTACAAGTTTGGGATGATTAGAAAGCAGTTTTCATTTCTCAGGAATAATCACCTTAATGTTGAAGAAAATGGCATTTCTGATCTGTGGAATGGCCAACACCAAAGCCTGACTATTTGGAGAATGTCCTGCAGACACAGCCAGGTGCCCCAGGAAATGCTGTATAAATGAGTGTAGTATCTTGGCTGGGTGTCCTGGGTAAAGAAATGTAAATGATGAGAATGGAGATGGTAATAATTTATTTATTTGTTTGTTTATTTTTTTAGTATTTATGTGCCAAGTACAGTGCTAAGCACTCTAGGAGTAATAGGTCATATTTTCCCCCAAAAATGACCCAATGTAGTGGCCCCCTCCCTTTGTGTGTGGGTGTGAGTGTGGGTGCCAGGCTCTGTCCATGGGATTTCCCAAGTAGGACTACTGGAGTGGATTGCCATTTCCTTTTCCAGCGAATCTTCCCAGCTCAGGGATCAAACTTGCATCTCTTATGTCTCCTGCATTGGTAGGTGGATTCTTCACCGCTAGTGCCAACAGGTGAGCAATTTAAAATCCAGAGAGTCTTAGCAAGCCAGGGAAAGGAAGAGTCAAGATTTGGACTCAGTTTATAACTTTATCAGATTTAAAGCTCAGTTGTTACTTTAAAAAGAGTTATATTTTTGTTTTGTGGTTTTTTAAATTTTATTTATGTTTTAATTGAAGGATAATTGCTTTTTACAGAATTTTGTTGTTTTCTGTCAAATGTTTTGTGCTTTTTGTTTTCTCTAGTCCACAAACAGAAAGCAGAATAAATTAGTAAATCAAATGCAGAGAACAGAGTGTAGGTCACCAGAGAGGAAGGGTCTAGGGGATGGGGAAAGGATAAAATGGTAAAAGGAATCAGCTATATGGTGATGGATGGAAAGTAACTTTTTGATGGTGAGCACAGAAATTTCAGAAATTGAAATATAAGTACACATTAAATATGTATGATATGATAAACCAGTGTTACCTCAATAAAATATAAATCTAAAAATATTTCATAATTTAAGAACAGTTATACAATTGTTGCTTATTTTATCTAGCTTACATTGAAAATATACATCTTTTATGAAATTTTACTATTTTCTTCTATATTTATACTAGAATTATAGTGACTAAAAATAAGGGAAATTATTTTACTTGTCAAGAAATATGCAACTGTTGGGGATCTTTTAGGAATATCCTCAATGGGATTTGCATGACTTCCTCTTTCTAGTCTAAATCACAGTCTGATTGTGTCAGTATCTCCCTCTAGAACCTTTAATGGTTTATCTCAACCTGTAGAGTCAGGTATAAATGTATGTCTCTCTAAATTTACATAAGTCTTGTTTTTAAAATTTAAAAAATCAATCCTTATATTCAATGTGACTTTATTGAAAACTTTGGGGGATTTGGAGAAGATGGCGGAGGAATAGGACGGGGAGACCACTTTCTTCCCAGCAAATTCATCCANCATTCTTTGGCATTGCCTTTCTTTGGGATTGGAATAAAAACTGACATTTTCCAGTCCTATGGCCACTGCTGAGTTTTCCAAATTTGCTGGCATATTGAGTGCAACACTTTCATAGCATCATCTTTCAGGATTTGGAATAGCTCAACTGGAACTCTATTGCCTCCACTAGCTTTGACATACAGTGGAATATTACTAAACCATTAAAAAGAACAAAACTATGCCATTTGTAGCAACATGGATGGACCTAGAGATTGTCATACTAAGTGAAGTAAGTCAGACAGAGAAAGGCAAATATATGACATTATTTATATGTTGAATCTAAAAAAATGGCACAAATGAACTTTATTACAAAGAAGTAGAGTCATAGTGAAAGCTGAAAGTGAAAGTCTCTCAGTCATGTCTGCCTCTTTGCAGCGCCATGGACTATGCAGTCCATGGAATTCTCCAGGCCAGAATACTGGAGTGGGTAGCCTTTCCCTTCTCTACGGGATCTTCCCAACCCAGGGATCAAACCCAGGTCTCCCGTATTGCAGGTGATTATTTAACAAGGGAAGCCATAGATATAGAAAATAAACTTATGTTTATTTTCTAGAATGTAGAAAATTTCTAAAATTATGGTACAAGGCGGGAAGGGGGAGAGGGATAGACTGGCAGATAGGGACTGATATATACACACTACTGTATATATATATATATATGGCAGGCAGATTCTTTACCATCTGAGCTACCGGGAAGCCCAGGAAAAGAACAAAAACAAAAGTACAGGTGAGTGTGTGTAGTCTTTCATTCACATCTGGTTCTTTGCAACCCTGTGGGCTATACCTTCCAGGCTCTGGGTTCTATCCCTGGGTCAGGAAAATCCTCTGGAGAAGGGAATGGCTATCCTCTCCAATATTATTCTTTTTTTTTTTTTTTCTTCCATTCCAGTATTCTTGTCTGGAGAATCCCATGAAGAGTAGTAGCCTGGTGGGCTGTAGTCCACGGGGTCACAAAGAGTCAGACACGACTAAGCACACATGCACTAAATCAACTATATGCCAATAAAAATTAATTTAAAATAAATTAAAATAAAAACAGAACTTTTTGGAAAAAAGATATAATGGGAATACCAGGTAATTTTGAATACTACCTGGATAAGGCATTATTGTCAGTTATTTTTGGTATAATAGGATGTGTTTTAGTTAAGTTAAAAATAGAATAGGGACTTCCCTGAACTTTCAGTGGTTGACTCCGCTCTCCTAGCACAGGTGGCAAGTGTTAAACCCCTTGTCGAGGAATTAGATCCCGTGTGCCACAGGGCATAGCCGAAACACAAGAAGATTCTCTATTTTAGATATCCATGCTGAAATATTTACAGGTGAAATCATATGTTTGGGATGTGCTCTGAAACAGTTCAGCGGGGCCGGGGGGCACGTTGGGATGGGTGTAGAAGAAACAAAAGCTGTCATATGTTGACGATTGTTGAGGGGAGAGACGGTACTTGGGTGTTAATCATACTATCCTCTCTCTTTTGTATTGTTTTATTCACTACAGTTGAAACAGAAAATGCAGATCTGCAGATATGATTTAATAGAAATATAGGACATTGTAAATTTTTTTACAAGTGCAATATGAAGAAATGATATTTTACTTTTCCAGAAAATATGGACAGATTTGACTTCACTAAAACTGGAAGCAAACAGTAGACTTGGATGAAATAATTGCAACATTTATACAATTAATATTCAGAGTATAAAGAACTCCTACAATAACAAGAAGGAGAAAAACCCCAACAGAGAGGCAGGATATCGTAGTAAACCCCTGTCATCAGTTTTAGAGAATCCCTCATTCTGTGCATGCTTGAGGGCACAAGAAGCCCAGGGGAACCATATCTGCCCCCTCGCCTCCGTAATGTAGTTGGGATGGGCTTGTATGTTAGGTATTGCCCACTGGACCCTTTCCCCTACAGCACAGAGTCTGGAATGCAAGATGCAAATTTATGGGAGTAGTTGGAGCAGAAGAGGGACTTCCCTGGCAGTCCAGTGGTTAAGACTTTGCCTTCCAATGCAGGGGGTGCAGGTTCGATCCTTGGTAGGGGAGCTAAGATCCCACATTCTTACTGGCCAAAAAAACAAAACATAAAACAGAAGCAATATTGTAACAAATTCAGTAAAGACTAGAAAATCAGGTTCAGGTCGAAAAAAGAATCTTTAAAACAAAGAAAGAAATTAAGTTTAAAAAAATTCCAAGTTGCAGGATAATATGTACAATATAATCCCATCTATGTATAATAAAGTGAAAAGTGAGTTAGTTGCTCAGTCGTGTCTGACTCTGAGATCCCATGGACTGTAGCCTGTCAGGCTCTTCTGTCCATGGAATTCTCCAGGTAAAGATACTGGAGTGGGTTGCCTTTCCATTCTCCAGGAGCTCTTCCCCACCCGAGGATTGAACCCTGGATCTCCTGCATTGCAGGCAGATTCTTAAAAATCCCTCCAGTTGCTCTATATTTTCTTAAATCACTCCAGTGATTGTTGCTTTTCTCAATATTTTCATCTTTTCCCTCTCCATGGATGCTCTCCACATTCAAAGGCTTTTTCATCAAAATTTCCCCATCTGACCTCCTATTCCCTCTGCAATTGTTGTCTTATCTTTCCCTTTATGGCCTCAGGCTAACCTTGCTTTTCAGAGTAAAGGGAAGGGCTGTGGCCTGGATTTGAGGGAGGCAGACTTGCAGGGGAGTTGCAGGACTGAGGCGTCATAGAGTTGTCAGAAGCATTAAAAGAGGTTGTAAAGCACCGGAGGCTGGAAAACTCAAGAATATTTGGGTTACCGTGTTACGTGTGTGTTTATGTGTCTGTGTGTAGGTTTGTATGTTTGTGTAAGTGTGTGTATGTATGTGTATATATATGTCTGTGTGTAAGTGTGCATGTCTCTTTGTGTATGTGTGTCTGTATGTGTGTATATGTGCACACACACACACGTGCATACTGGGAAGAGGAGTCAGAAGAGAGGAAAACAAGCTCAAATTAGCCTTTCCTGCCACCCACCCCGCCCCATTGTGTCCCCTGAGAGGACTTTCCCTCTGGAAAGAGCCTTCTCCGGGGGATCTTCCTGACCCAGGGATTGAACCCGAACCCTACCCCAAGAGCTACGGGGCAGATGGCCCCAGATCTCTTCCATGAGCAGGGAAACCAACCAACTCAAGTGATTCTCCAATTAAAAATAAAACTCCATTGTCTCACAGAGGTCAGAACTAAGATTCCGCATGCCTCAAGGTGCCGTCAAAAAAATTTCCAACTGTACAAGAATGTTTCAATTTCTCTACTTGTTAATGACTTCTGACTAACGGAGTTTCGGTGAGAAATCTGTATGATGTTCCTTCCTTGAGACTTGTTGAGATTTGCCTCCAGCCTGTTACTCAGCCAATTTAGTATAGATTCCAGGTGTCGAGTAGGAGAAGGCAATGGCAACCCACTCCAGTACTCTTGCCTGGAAAATCCCATGGACAGAGGAGCTTGGTAGGCTGCAGTCCATGGGGTCCCTAGGAGTCGGGCACAACTGAGAGACTTCACTTTCACTTTTCACTTTCGTGCATTGGAGAAGGAAATGGAAGCCCACTCCAGTGTTCTTGCCTGGAGAATCCCAGGGACTGGGGAGCCTGGTGGGCTGCCATCTCTGGGGTCGCACAGAGTCAGACATGACTGAAGCGACTTAGCAGCAGCAGCAGCAGCAACGAAGTGTCGAGTAGACTGTATAATCTTTAATTCTTTGGACTTTATATATGTTATCAAATCGAGTTTTTAAATTGGGGTATCCAGAGCTTCCGTGTCTTTGCTATAATTGCAAGAAGCATGTTGAAATCTTCTACTGCAATGGTGGATTTGTCAGTTTCTCTTTGTAGTTCTAGTAAGTGTTCCCTTTATATTTGTTGAGGTGATTTCATTGAGTACATAAAATCTTACAGTGGTTATGTCTTTCATGAATCTTTGATCATTTATAACAAGCCTCTCTAACTCTGAAATGCCTTTTCTGTGGGTCCAGGACCACTAGCCAACACATCCTTTTGAGAGCTTGGAGGTAGCCCTGGGAGCAACAGCCACGCCTAGAAATGATGTCCAAGGGGAAAGGGAACACAGGACAGAGAGAATGTGGTGATGATGCAGGAAGCATGGCACGGAGGGTGGACTTGACATGCTGGAAGAGGTAGAAGGATGAAGGGCTCCCAGTGGTTGACTATGTCTCACATCCTGGCATGTTTGATGCTGGTTTATAGGAGGGGACCTATTTTATACTCCTACTGGGGATCAACAGCCACTTGGTGTTATGTGTCAGACTAGGGCAGCAGGACCTGGAGAAACCAAGCAAACAAGGGAAAGATTACCAGGGAGCGTGGCTACTTCCTGTGTTCGCCAGAACTCCCTTTTTGAAAGTAACGGAAACCAAAAAGAGAATTTATTGACTCATAAAACCAAACCTTGTGAAGGACAGGGGTGGAGCTGATCTTTGAGGCTCCTGGAAGGAACCGAAATGCTGTTAGGACTCTTTTTTTTCATGGTGACGCCTTTCTGACAGACCCACTTCTCCACGAGGCCATAACCACAGCTGCTGACCATTCTGTTTTAGCATCCTCAAATCTCCAGAAAAGACTTCCAATCCAAACATGGCCACAGAAGTCAGCCTTTTTTTTTTTTTTTAGAGAGAAATCTATTTTTAAATTCAAATCACTTGCAATTTTTAAAGTATCAGGATATATATACTCCAAAGGGGATGAAAGTTGAAAATTAACTTGTGTTTGTATTAATATATTTTTTTAAATTGATAATCTCCCAGTGATATTTTGTTCATAATTATTTGATCTGACTGGCTCTGATTTCATGGATTGGCAATGTCTTTAGAAAGCAACAGGACTTGGGAATGACATGTCTTTGTATTAAACTCAGAACCACCACAGAACCACAAATAGCAATCTGGTCAATGGTTATCTCTTATCTTCCATTTAGTGTGGGTCTTTTTTGGAATTAATTTTTAGTGAAATGCTGGCAACATTAACTACGAGTCTTCTTGCTTGGAGAAAATGACCTACAAAAAAAAAAGTAGGAGCCCTTATTAATATTTAAATTTATATTTAAATTTTATTTATTTATTAAGTCATCTACTCTCTTGGCAAAGAAAGAAAAACCCAGTTTAACTACTGGCCATCAACACATGGAAGAATTGCTAAAATAAAACCAACAGACATTTGTCATAGCAAGCAACCAAGATTAGCAACTTAGCCCTCTGAGAAAGTTAATGAAACACATTGAAGTGAAGTGAAGTTGCTCAGTCGTGTCCAACTCTTTGCGACCCCATGGACTGTAGCCTACTGGGCTCCTCCATCCATGGGATTTTCCAGGCAAGAATACTGGAGTGGGCTGCCATTTCCCTCTCCAGGAGAAGTCAGCTTTTTAAATGCTTTGCTTGAAGATCACATAAAAGGAATAAAGAAAATGGAAAATTCCAATTTTCAACAAAATGAGAAAATAGACCTATTCACAGACACCAAAATTCCAGCTGTGAAAAGGCAGAGACGGTGATTAGGAGAAAGGGAAGGTAGGAACAAGGCAAGCAAATGGAGGGGGGCTGCATTTTTCTGAGCGTCTGATCAAAAACATGCTTTCAGAAGGTGAGAGGACCATTCTTTTTTTTCAATTTGGTGTGGACCATTCTTACAGTCTTTATTGAATTTGTTACAATGTTGTTTCTGTTTTATGTTTTGGCTTTTGGGCTGCAAGACATGTGGGATCTCAGCTCCCTGACCAGGGATTGAACCTGCCCCCGCCTGCAATGGAAGGTGAAGTCCCAACCACTGGACCTTCAGGAAAGTCTCAAGATGACAGTTCTAGTGTACCCTGTGATAGAGCAGGAAGCAGAAAGCAGGAGTGAGGCTGGAGCCGTTATTCTGTTCACTGTCTGTTCTGTGAAGCAAAGGAGTTGGGGCTCCACATAGACTCCCACAGTGAAGTCTTGTTTGGAGGAAGCAGTCCGAGAGAGAGAGGCCTTGGACTGTGATGCAGGACAGATCACCGCAAATATTAATCTAGGAAAACCCAACTCATTCAATGACGAGTCCAAAAAGATAACCAGCACAGCGTTGATCAGATATACCAAAGGGGGCAAAATGTGAGAAATAGGCGTAAAATTCACAAACACGTGAAAAGTACCCACCAGGAAAAATTTTGCCAGGTAGCAGTTGAAAGCAGTGACTGAACATTTGCTAGGAATTAAAAAAAAAAAAAGCATTAAGCAATTATTCTGATGAAGAAAGATGAGAAGGCAGAAATGCAATTACTCAGAAAAGAGACCACGGAACAACAGTGGCATGTGGAATGAGGGCTGCCTGGATTACAGGAAACAATGGAAGAAAAGCACAAACATTAGAGAAATGAAACAGGAAGTCTGGGAACACACATTTGAATATATGATTCAAGAAAAGTGTTTCTGAGATACAGGAGACTTGACTCTATCCAGTGAAAGAGAAAAGCTAAGTGCCAGGAAAAACTGATCAAGTTATTGAATTTTTTAAAATACAGAATTTTTTGAGCAGCCAGGAAAAAATGTCAAGTCACTTAAAAGGGGATAAAAAACAAGCTATGCTTGGATGTCTGTAGACCCAGATCAAGCGCCAGAAGAGATGGCACAAAATATTCAGGGAAAGAAAATATGAGTCAGGATTTTTATAAAAAGGCCACTTTTTCTCTCCTTCACCTCCCACTCTTCCTGGCAACCATTGATCTTTTTACTGTCTCAATAGTTTTTCTTTCCCCTAAACTTCACAGAGTTGGAAACATATAGCATATCGCCTTTATAGACTAGCTGCTGCTGCTTCTTTTTCAGCTGGGCTGAGAGGCTTGTGGGATCTTAGTTCCATGACCAAGGATTGACCTGTGCCCCCTGCCTTGGAAGTACAGAGTCCTATCCAGCAGACCACCAAGGAATTCTGGAGATTGGCTTATTTCATTTAGAAATATGCATTTAAATTTCCTGTGTGGCTGGATAGTTCATTTCATTTTAGCACTGAATAATCAAGGCTATGGTTTTTCCAGTAGTCATGTATGGATGTGAGAGTTGGACTGTAAAGAAGGCTGAGCGCCAAAGAATTGACGCTTTTGAACTGTGGTGTTGGAGAAGACTCTTGAGAGTCGCTTGGACCACAAGGAGATCCAACCAGTCCATTCTGAAGGAGTTCGGCCCTGGGATTTCTTTGGAAGGAATGATGCTGAAGCTGAAGCTCCAGTACTTTGACCACCTCATGCGAAGAGTTGACTCATTGGAAAAGACTCTGATGCTGGGAGGGACTGGGGGCAGGAGGAGAAGGGGACGACCGAGGATGAGATGGCTGGATGGCATCACTGACTCGATGGGCGTGAGTCTGAGTGAACTCCGGGGGCTGGTGATGGACAGGGAGGCCTGGCGTGCTGTGATTCATGGGGTCGCAGAGTTGGACACGACTGAGCGACTGAACTGAACTGAACTGAATATTACATTGCAGGGAAGTGCCACTGTTCACTTATTCACGATTGCTTCCAATTTTTGGCAATTATGAATAAAACTACTGTAGACATTTGTTTACAGGGTTTTGTGTGTGTGTATGGACTTATGTTTTCACTTTGTTTAGGTAAACACCCAGGGGAGAGACTGCTGGATTGTAAGTTAAGCCTATGTTTAGTTTTGTAAGAAACTGCCAAATTATCCTCCAAAGAAGCTGTGCTGTTTTGCATTCTCACCAGAGATGATAAGAGTTCCTGTTGCTCCACCTTTTTGCCAATATTCATTGCCAGTGTTTTGGATTTTAGCCATCTAATACGTGTGATATGGCACCCACTGTTGTTTTCACGTAGAATTCCTTAGTGAAAAATAGTGTGGAACATCTTTTCAGACGCTTCTTTGCCATCCATGTGTCTTCTTCGGTGAGATGGCTGTTCAGGTCTTTTGCTAATTTTTGAATTGTTTTCTTTCTTTTTTAAAAAATATTTATGTGGCCACACTGGGTCTTAATTGAGGCATGGCGGATCTAGTTCCCTGACCAGGGATTGAAACTCCTTCTGCACTAGGGGCACAATCTTAACCATTGGGCCACAAAGAAAATTCCTGTTCATTTTCTTTCCTTTTTTCAAAAAAAATGTTTTATTTATTTGGCTGAATCAACTCTTAGTTAGTCTTAGCTTTGTAGGATCTTGGTTGTGTCACGTGGAGCTTTTTGTTTTGGTGTATGACTTCTCTAATTGTGGTTCATGGGTTGAGTTGCTCCATGGCATATGGGATCTTAGTTCCCCACCCAGGTTTTCGAACCCACATCCCCTGCATTGCAAAGTGAATTCATAACTACTAGACCACCAGGGAAGTCTCTGCTTATTTTCTTTACTGTTGATTTTAAGAGTTCTTTGTAAATTTTGAACACAAGTCCTTATATTTTGCGAATACTTTTTTCCTAGACTGTGGTTTGTCTTTTTACTCTCTAAATCATTGGCAGTTTTGAAGATGTACAATCTTAGGAATGCTGTTCTCATGAGCTCTTGAAGAAATTACTAGAGGATGAACTGGAGTCAGCCAAGGGATAACTGAGTAAATTTTAGTAAGAGGAGGGGAGTGAATGTTGAATATAATTAACATAGAACTAAGACTAAAACAAAAAGTTGGTGGTAGAGTTGAGAGAGGGAAGGAGGGAAGAGACTGTAAGCTAATTTATTCATTGTTCACAAAAAATAAATTTGAAAAGCTGCATCATTTTCTAAAAGTTATTCATCAAAAATATCCCAGAAGAGAGGAAATTTAAACACATTTCTAATAAAAGGGAGTTTTCCAAGAGCCAACAGGTTACCCTAAAGGATCAGACTCAGATGGTTTTGCAAAACATTCTAACAAACCTTTAGAGATTATTCAAATACTGTTCCAGGGCACAGAAAAAGATGGGAAAAAAATCTCCAAATTATTTTAATTAAGGTGATACATCAATAATTCCAAAGCTTTATAAGAATTTACCTGTTTAACTATTATTTACCTATTTTACTTATAAATATTGATACAAAATACTACTGATACATAATATATTAGCAAAAGGAATCCAGAAACACATTAAAAGAACTGGGACCCAATATCTATATATATAGTAGATAAACAACAAGGACCTACTGTATAGCACAGGGAACTATATTCATTATCTTGTAGTAATATATAATGGAAAAGAATCTGAAAAAGAATATATATATATACACACAAACACATTGCAGTATACCTGAAACCATACAACACTGTAAATTAGCTATACTTCAGTTTAAAAAATTGTTTGGAAAAAAGAATTGGGACCATTATGACCAAATAGACTTTATTTAGGAAATCCAACGACGGTTCAGTATTATCACCCTTCTGCTCATGCTTAATTTCCATACAATAATAGCAGTATCACACTTCTACCCAACATGGGACAACTGTTCTTCATTCCAGTAAAGAAGCCCAAAGAAGAGGGGACAGAAAGTCTTAGCATTCTCCTTCTCTATCACTGGGTGCTAATTTCTGTCCTAGCTCTGTCACAAACACATTTGGATATTATGTGATCTGGAAAATAATATTTAAAGTTCACCACCACCACCACTCTTTATATGAAATGGGAGGAGGAGCGGGGAGGGGGAAAAGGAAATACTTGGTTAATGTATTGAAATTTGTAACAAGCAAGGAAGAAGAAATATATATCTGCTACAGTCCTTATATCTGTTGTGGGTGCAGAGCTGTAATTCATTTTTATTTATTTTATTTTTATTAAAAAAATTTTTTGGCCACATCAGGCAGCATGCGGGGTCCAAGCTCCCCAAATAGGGATTGAGCCCACTCCCCTGGTACTGAAAGCATGGCCTCTCAGCCACTGGATCACCAGGGAAGTCTCCCGTAGTTCATTTTTATAATGTCATTCTTCCACTTATCCATCCCCTGTTCCCTCTGCCCTCTGCAAGCACTCTAGCAGGCAGACAGGGCTGCTTTCTCTGGTGGGAAACACAAACCTTCGTTCCTGAAGAGTCTGAGTCTCTGGTTTTTCTGCCTTTATTAGATTGTTGTAGTCTTCTAGTAAGTTTTACTACAAGGTATGGACGGATCAAGGGCTGCCCACAAATCCCTAAAATTCTAGATATACTCTTCCCTGCACCCACTGTGTAGCAGCAATTCCATTCTATTTTGAAACCACGCTCCATCGTTCTGTAAGGCTTTCTGAAAGTCTGGGCATGGATAATGGTGCCGGCTGAAGCATTGCAGTCAGTGAAGGCAAATCTATATGCTGAGTAACGACCTGATACGTATCTTGCCCCCTCCACCATGTCTAACACCATTACCCTGCTAAAGGGCTACCAGGTGGGTGACTGGCTGGTTTCCAACCTGCCCACAGCCCCAGCACAAGGTCCAGCTTTTGTATTCTTTCCTCTGGATGATACCAGGGACACTGTTGCTGAAGCTGAAGATCCAATACTTTGGCCACCTGATGTGAAGAGTCGATTTATTGGAAAAGATGCTTCTTTCCCTGATGCTGGGAAAGAAGACTGAAGACAACAGAAGAAGGGGGTGGCAGACGATCGGGATGGTTAGATAGCATCACCAATTCAATGAACGTGAATTTGAGCAAACTCCAGGAGACAGTGGAAGACAGAGGAACCTGACTTGCTGCAGTCCACGGGGTTGCAAAGAGTCAGACAGGACTTAGTGACTGAACGACAAACAACAATCTCCACCATATTTCAATCAACCAAATTGTTAGAGCGACTCTCAGTGCCTTTGACTAACTCAGTGAAGCCAGAATCTCTCAAAAGTACATTCATAACAATAAAATACCTGGGATAAATGGTGTCACACAGACCTGTCTCCTTAACCCTACCACTCAAAATGGGCAATGGCTAAAGTCTCATGGGTGTCACCGATGGCAGCCTGGCCATGTCATGACCATGGAAGCTTGTGCTTAATCAGATCAGGAACACCTTCCTAGTCAAACCTTCACTGGCTGTGGGTCACCCTAGGGTGCCTCAAGGTGGTCACAGGCAGACCTCCACAGTGGGAGGAGAGCCCTGGACAGGTGGGAAACGCAGGCAGGCATCTCTCAGGGGGAGTCAGGAGGACTCCTGTGGACTGCAGAGTCCTTCTGTCTCACTCTGGACATTCACAACCAAAGATGTTAGGACTGGCCTCCCTGAGCCCAAGAGACCAAAGGTCAATATTACAGCAGTCAATGAAAGTCAGTTTTTTTTTTTTCTTTTTTTTTTCTTTTTGGAAGGTGGGTAAAACCACAGAAAGAACTATATTCAGAGGCCATTCCTTACCTTGTACAAATACAGAGGCAGTCCTCAAATGCAGCCTTTGCTTGTCCAGAGAGCAAATCTTCAAGTTGGCCGTCAGAGACGAGGTGCATAAACTTTGTATTATACTCTTACTATGTAGGCGCTGTGTCGTGTCCCCCGCATATACATACATAAGTGCTAACCTCCGGTACCCCAGAATGTGAATGTATTGAGAGACAGGAACTTTAAATAGATAATTAAGTTAAAGAGAGGTAGTTAGGGTGGGCGCTAATCCACATGACTTCCTTGTTGTTCAGTTGCTCAGTCGTATCCAATTCTTTGCCACCCCATGGACTACAACACGGCAGGCTTCCCTGTCCTTCACCATCTCCTGGAATTTGCTCAAACTCAAGTCCGTTGAGTGGGTGATGCCATCCATATGACTGAGAAGGAAATTTAGACACAGACACACGCAGTGAAGACGACATGAAGACAGGAGGAGACGGCGGTCTACAGGCCAGAGAAAGAAGTGCTCGGAAGGAATCAACCCTGTCTGCACTTTGATCTCCAACTTCCTTTTTTAAAAACATTTATTTGGCTGCGCAGGTCTTAGTTGGGATCTTCTCTTTTGTGGTGTGAGGGATCTTTAACTGCGGCAAGTGAATCTTAGCAGCATGTGGGGTTGGCTTCTCTGACCAGGGGTCAAACCCCGGGTCCCCTGCCTCTCTGTTGGGAGCACAGAGTCTTTGTCACTGGACCACCAGGGAAATTCCAAGAAAATGAATTTCTGTTGTTTAAACCCTCCAGTCTGCGGTACTTTGTCACAGCAGCGCTAGCAAAGGCAGCTTCCTTTCTGGATGGATGCTTGTAAAATTCAGTCACCTCTGAAAACCTGTGATGCTACCAAAGAACCAAATCCAACAATAAAAAATCTCTCTCCAATGCATTTAGGATTATTAAGGAATAAAACCCTACAAAGGAGGAAGGCACTCAGCAAGATTTGTACTAAAGAATTACTGTTTTGGAATCCCAATTGATTGACAGCATTTCTCCTTTGCATGAAGTCAGTGTGGGCAGAGAAGGCCGACGTGAAAGAATAGCACTGTCTTTTTTTCTTTTTTTAGGCCACGCTGTAACATGTGGGATCTTAGTTCCCTAACTAGGGATTGAACCTGCTCCATCTGCTTTGGGAGCATGGAGTCTTGACCACTGGACCACCAGGCAAGCCCCAAGCTAGCACTGCTTTGAACACAGATACACGCTGGGAGCTCTATCAAGAGGTTAGATCCCCGTGCCCTTTTAGGCACACGTCCGCACTCTATCCCCTCTGAGGTTTCTAGGCCATCCAGCAGAGGAAAAGCCTTCTTTCCTCCAATCTAAACCCTCATCGTCATAGTGACTGGCATTTCATCCTCCATAAAGTGGAGGAGGGGCTTTGCTATCAAACAAGCCAGCCTTGTATTTTCAGCAGTTTGTTTTGCTGTGGAGAAATTTCTGGAGTGAAAGGAGTAGAAGTTCAACAGGCAGCTTTGAACTTCGGTTTGGATTTTGTCATCCTTCTCAGTCAGCGCCTCCTCTCTCTCCTGCGGTTGGTGGCTTTATCCTGTGGGGAAACCATTCTGCCCTCCCACCCATTCCCGAAGCAAGGCTGTGTTTCCTGCTCTTAGGGAGAAAAAGAGAACAACTCACAAACTAAAATACAAAATTAGTTATTTTCAATTCAATTCAACATATAAATAACATTTTTTTATCTAACAACTCCAGTTCGACAACAGTCCATCTGGTATTCTTTGTCTTGGATACTGTTAAGAAACATAATAAATATATTCTAACCTCCCCTAACAACAGGATGGTGCTCCAACCACAAGCTTTGTGGTTCAAGGGAGAGGCTCAGTTCTT
The DNA here is from genome assembly GCA_006410615.1 of Neotragus moschatus. Taxonomy (NCBI): domain Eukaryota; kingdom Metazoa; phylum Chordata; class Mammalia; order Artiodactyla; family Bovidae; genus Neotragus; species Neotragus moschatus. Next base: position 625,727 of record SJYA01001319.1, read on the forward strand.
AAACAAACACCTAACTATATTTTTATTGCAAACATTCAAGGACCTCAAAAAAATAAAAAAGAAAAGTAAAAGAAGGTCATGTTCCCATGAGGGAAATAATAACTTAGGTTCGTTTTAGAAACAAGTAAACTCTTTTGTTATCAGCCCTTTCTGGGTTCGGGCTTCCCAGATGGCACTAATAGTAAAGAACCCACCTGCTAATGCAGGAGATGTAAGAGATTCGGGTTTGACCCCTAGGTTAGGGAGGTCCCCTGGAGGAGGGCATGGCAACCCACTCCAGTATGCTTGCCTGGAGAATCCCATGGACAGAGGAGCCTGGTGGGCTACAGTCCACGGGATTGCACAGAGTTGGACCTAACTGAAGTGACTTAGCATGCAGGGATGCACTAGGGAGGGCTTAACCTTTTTTTTTTTTTTTAAGTCATTTCCTCAACTAAAGAAGACTTTTGATCCTGTCATTTTTGACAACAGTAAGGACATCATGCTGAGTGAAATAAGACAAAGATAAATATTGCATGATCTCACTCACATGGGGAATCGTAGGGAAAAAAACTCCTCAAACAGAAATTGAAATCACAGATCCAGAAAACAGACTGGTGTTTGCCAGAGGTAGGGTATATGCAGGGGTGAGTGGAATGCACCCGAGTCCTCCCAGCAGCCTCTCTGCACCAAGGCCTCCGGAGAGAAGGGGTCTTGGCAGACCTGGGGACAGATCCTGCGTTCCCTCCCCTGGCAGGCCACTGGGCTCCTGACTTAAACAGTTGAGGAGGGGCTGCCGGGCTTCTAGCAGAGCACTGTCCCTTGAAGGTCATTTGCTGACAGAGGATTTGTTAGTAAGTCTTACGTGTCAGCTTGGGCAAACAGAACAAGCTTCTGTTCCTCTAATCAGACACCGTGTTTCATCATGAACAGTTAATTAAAGGGACTTCCTTGGAGGTTCAGTGGAAGTCTTCGCCTTTCAATGCAGGGGGTGTTGGTTCCATCCCTGGTTGGGAAGCGAAGATTCCTCATGGTTCATAGCCAAAACACCAAAACATAAAATAGAAATCATATTGTGACAAATTCAATAAAAACTTTAAAAGTGGTCCACATTAAAACAAAACAAAAAGTTAATTAGAAGAAAAGCTATTGCCTAGATGGGTCACAGGCAGCCAGGTGGCCCTGAACCGGGGCTGGAGGGATGGGGCTAGACTGGGAGTGTCAGTGGACAGACCCCAGAGGCCTGTGTGGTGTGAAGGGGTGGGGAGCAACCTAGGAGATGAATCCAAGATGGAACCAGGAAGTGTAGAATTCACCCACCGCCACCTGCCCACAAGTTGAAGACCTAGATGGCAGTTTACATTCAGAACCAGCCCAGGAGGAGGCCCAGGATTGAGCCTGAGTTGAGCCTGGGCCTGGAGAGGACAGAGGGTACTCTCCGGATGGGGGTGGGGGAACAGAGGGTCCCTAGTGGAGGCAGAGGGTGGTAGAGCAGGGAGTGGGCCACGGATCCCCATCTCCACCCACCCCTCACACTCACCCCGAGGCCTGGCAGATGCCCTTCATCACACTTTCTGGACGGAGCTGGTGACAAGGGCACCCGCACCTCAGCCTCCAGCACAGACTTTGGGAAACGGCGGGAGACTCCAACGCGGGCGAAGGCCACTGGGTCCCGCTGGCCTCCCAGCATACTGGCCTCCTCAGCCTCTGCTCAGGTGCTCTCAGGCAGATTTGCATATTGCAAAACCACATGGAATTTCCCTGTCAGAAACTTGCCAAAGGGGATGCTATAAGGATGATGGGTAAAGATATGCTTATGGACACGAGCTTGGGCAAACTCCAGGAGCTGGTGAGGGATAGGGAAGCCTGGCATGCTGCAGTCCATGGGGTCTCGAGTTCAGAGATGACCTGGTGACTGAAAAACAACAACAAAGATATGCTTACATCTTACCCTGAAGGGAGTAGCTCGAGGGTTCGCTGAGGCCGGTTGTCAAGCTGGCAGGCTGCTGAGTCATCTGTAGGCTGATGCTGGCCAAGGTGCCTTGGCCTTGGAGGTGTTTGCTGATCCTGCTTGGCAGGAGTGGCCCATCTTTCTCCCACACAAGCCAAGAGAACCTTTACTGACTCTTCTTCCTGGAGAATGAAGACAGGGGGAGAGTGGAGTTGCTCTGTGTAAGTCCCTCCACTTTCCTAATTTGACTAAGAGACAGAAGGGAAACGAAGATCTGATAGAAGCTGCCCAGTAATTAAGTACTTTTGTGGAAAGTGTGGACTAAAAAGATGCACAAGGTGAGAGTTGTGAATTAAGTTTTATTTGGAAGCAAAGTGAGGACTGCAGCCCAGGAGACAGCATCTCAGATAGCTCTGAGGAAGAGGTAGTGGGGCAAGGTCAATATATATGATTTGGGTGAAAGAGGGAGTTCAATACAATCAAGCACTTATTTACAAAAGATTTTCTGCTAGTTGTGAGCAGCTGATGTCACCATGAAGGGATTTCATGCTTTTCTAGATATGAGGAGATGCAAGGATTGGGATCATGAAATAAGTTCCTGAAAATACCTAACTACCTAAATACCTGTTCCACCAGTTTCCCTGGAGCACAGAGTGCCTCACTCTCCACCCTGGACTCCCTTCAGGGGATGTTGAAGGTCGATAGCTGCAGCAGCACAGGGTTCAGTCTCTACAGAGGCAGATGGCAAATGCCCTTGGCAAGCACGTTTGTAGCTGACAATAGTAGGACTCCAGAACCCCTCCCCACTCCAGTTCTTGTAAACCTCTGTGTGTGTGTATCTGTGTGTATGTGTGCGTGCGTGCTCAGTCATTAAGTCGTGTCCAGCTCTGCAACCCCATGGACTATAGTCCACCAGGCTCCCCTGTTCATAGGATTCTCCAGGCAATAATACTGGAGTGGGTTGCCATTTCCTCATTCAGGGGATCTTCCCGACCCAGAGACTGAAGCTTCATCTTCTATGTCTCCTGCATTGGCAGGCAGATGCTTTACTACTGAGCCACCTGGGAAGGCCTTTCTTATAAACCTGGGGCTTATAAACTCAGTCATCCTGGTTTCTGAACTTGAGCTCAGTGGATTTGGTCATTACACAGAAACTATCATCTTCTCATACCCCTGCGACACCTCCAGGGTCTTTGCAAACCTTTACTGACTCTAACTCAGAGTAACCAGAAAGTGTATAGGACTGGAACTAAGTGAATGCAAGTTAATAAAAGAGGAACGATCAGAGGAAGAAGTTGCCACATTGCCCCCAGAAATTGATTTGTGGGAAATTTTTAGCTATCAGAATGATCCCTTTTGCTGTTTCATGTTCTCTTCAGCTATTTGGAGAGAGGTAAGAAGTTAAACTGTGGAAAATTCTGAAAGAGATGGGAATACCAGGCCACCTGACCTGCCTCTTGAGAAACCTATATGCAGGTCAGGAAGCAACAGTTAGAACTGAACATGGAACAACAGACTGGTTCCAAATAGGAAAAGGAGTCCGTCAAGGCTGTATATTGTCATCCTGCTTANCAGGTCAGGAGGTCTGGTATTCCCATCTCTTTCAGAATTTTCCACAGTTTATTGTGATCCACATAGTCATAGGTTTTGGCATAGTCAATAAAGCAGAAGGATATTATAATGGAAATATAAATGTAGATAATATAGACTTACTGAAGAAGAGCACAGAGATATATTAACTGTTCGGAGGAAAAGATGAGGAGAAAAGCATAAAAGGTTAATGGGTAGGAGAAAGAACAGACTAGTTAGCAGCCCAAGAAATAAAAATTGGTGGAAAAAGAGTTGTAGAGACTAAAAATCATAGGTGTTTCATTTTTGACAATTGTTATCTTAGATTCATGCTCAAATTTTTATATAGCTATCCATTTTCTAGCCAATTATGATTTACATACTTGATGTCATATTATAAAAATAAATACAACAGCACGAATTACAGCAGCAAAAACAAGTTGAGGACAAAAATAGGAAACAGAATGTGGTGTTGAGATCCTTAACAAAATTTGGAATCAGAACTGACATTAGCAAATCTGTGTGTAAAGGCTGAATTGTAAGAGATATCATGTCAGCACTAGAATAAACTGTTTAATCACTAGGTCTTAGAAGCGTATCTTTCCCATACAAATGTGTTGTTTAAAACCACATGACCTAACATTGTAATTATAATCTGATAGATTTTTCCATGTATCTTTATTTGGTGACAATAGTCATCTTGTCCTTTTTAGAGTTCTTTCTCTCTGAAAAGATGCTAATGCTGTCCATTTTACAGAAGGCTATTCCAGGGCTGGAATAAAAATGCCCAACTCAATTATGACATAGTTTGATGTAGTTCAAAAGGAAAGGAAGCTTTGAAGCCTTCATTTGAAATACATCACTGATTTACCATCAGTTGCTGCTTTAGGTGAAGCTCTTATAGGAGGAAATAAAGTGTTGTCACTTACTAATTATCAATATATTTAAAAGAAGATTGGTTGAATCATGAAATAGGGCATGTTTGGATGGTGACAGTTAAACCTCAGATAAAAGAAGAGCAGTTCTGAGATTTTAAGTCTGCAGCTAATGAGACAGCTGACTTTTCACTTACGTGTTCTCTGAAGTGTACCCTGGGCCCATATTTATGCAAACATTGCATTCTGCTTTATGCAGAAAAAGACTGTGTTTACCCAGTGTGGAGTGCACAGTCTTTACATTGGAACAGAGCAGCTCCAACAAAATGTGACCAGAAAGCACACTGATCACATTTTCTAGTTCCACTCGTGTTGCCTGTGTTGGATGCTCTGTAAGTGAGCTGATCTGAATGCTAGCAGGTTAGGGAAGTTTATATAAAATTATTGTTATTAAGCATGCACATGAAAATAAAAAGTTATTTTATTAGTTATAGAATGTAAGAAATTCTGAAAGGACAAAAAGGGAAAGGAAAAGGCAGGAAGTAGAAGAAACCAATTAAGTTCTTTGGACTTGCAGAGGAATTTCTTTGCTCTAACTTTTTAAAGGTTCAGTATCTGTATAAGAGATGAGGTGACATTTATTTATACACTATCTTTTCTCATTGCTTCAGTAGTTCTACTGTATAAGAGTAACAGGAGGGATTTGCTGAACAGACATATTCCCTAGACCCAACCCTGGAGAATTGTGATTGTATAAATTACAGTTTGGCCCAGGAATATAGATTTTAGTATCACAGTCTATGTACTAAATGGCTCTTACAGGAGAATTGCTATCCACTGTTTAATAAACTTTTATATTCTCAACAGTATTACCCCTGTCCCTAGCCAAAAAACTTCACAAAAACAGAACAACAACAAAAAAAACACCTTGTATTTGAATTTTGGAAGCCAAAATCCGACTGTTTGAGTACTAAGAAAAACTCACCTGTGTGAAACTTATGTCAGCTTTTTCACTGTGGGACAATACAGGCCATAAAAGGGAAAAGGGTATCTTGGGACAGATTATACCAAATGCTTAGATTCCCCTGCAACATGGAGAGTTGCTGGCATTATTGTGGATATCAATTTTCAACTTGCATTGCATAGTTCCTTAAGGCTTAGAATAGCTGCTGTTTTCACTTACATTTAAGTTTTATATGTAATGAAGAAAGTCAAGTTTTTATTTAATGGTTACCACCCATAATATCCTTGTAAAATATCCCTGTCTTTGGTTATTGGCTTTTTTGGAAAACAAGACCATAAAAATCCTTCCTGTGGTCATTTGATCATTTCATTTTGTAAAAAAATAATAAGGTGCATTTTTCTGTACCCATTAGGAAAGCATATCCTTGAGATACTTTGTCTTTTTTGATGATGTTGGCATACAGCTAGCTCACCAGATCGCAAATAAATGGCATTGAAATAACTCACGATGGTAAAGCAGATGTAAATTTTCTCATAAATTAGCCCCAAGTCATAAAATATTTGGTTTGTTTAAGGGAGAGAATCTAAGTAGTTAAAAATGATTTCTTATAAAAAAAAATTGAGAATCATCAAGATAAAGCACACAAAGTATTGTAGCATTTGAATTTTTCCTCTTTTTTTTTTTTTTTTTACTTGAATACCTGACTGAAATCCGGCATTCAGCATTAAAGCAGCAATCTGCTGCAGAGTGGATGAATTTGTGATAAATGGTCCCTTGAGGTTTATAAAACATATTCTCCATAAAACAAGCCACAATATGTTTCTTCACATTAGTCAACTCCTGACATTCAGGCTGCTGAAGCTCCAGTCTAGTGTTGGTACCTGCCATCCCTAAGCTGTAAACAACTCTTTGTTTATTGCAGCAAAGCTCATACATCCATTTCAAGGTTTTACAGCGATAAAAGGCTGACTGCCTACATAAACTGAAGTGGGCTGCAATGTTGTTATTTTGTTTATTGCTCTGTTACTGTAGTGGTCAAATAGTTCCTTTGAGACCAGACATGGTTTTCTGCCATCTGCACATGCAGTGTCAGAAAAATTGTGTCAACTGAATCACTCTAGAAAATATTTATAATGAGAGAACTAATTAAATGAAATCTTGCCTCTGAAAAATTGAATATAAAATGCAGATGATTAATAACAAATTAAAAATAATCTACCTTTTTTCTTCTTCATAATGGAGGGTAGCACTTGCCTTGGAGACTTTGAAGGGTATAAATAGTGTGTATCTACTGAGCAGGGATCTGTTAAACAGATGTTTTGCCCTGTTGTGTTAAGGTTTTGTGTTTCCACTGGTGAAATTCAAATTTAAATGCCTCTGAACAATTTTAACCACATATTTACATTTATGGACTATAAAAATCTACCAGAATGCTCATATCTAAAGCTTGCTTTTGTCTTCAGACGTGTTCTATGAAGCAGCAGGTTCAGAAACAAAACCACAACTTTAAGCAAAAACTAAAATTGATCACACAGAATTATATTCAAGTAAAAGAAAATCAATAATGAGTAGAGGTAATCAATTTTCTTCCAGAGAAAAATCATTTCATGTTAATTTGAAATGAAGAGGGATTTTTCTAATAGTCAAATTTGCTTTATTTTTAAGTCTCAAACACTGGAGGGTAGTTCCATAGTATGATTCTGACATCTTTTTGGAACTCTGATATTGAAGTTTAAAAGATGTACCTCAATATGAAAAGAGTATTGCCTTCTTTGCATCTCATCACCATACAGAGCTGACATAAGCCTTGAACAATTTGATGATGACAGAAAGGGTTTACTTTAATAAGATATGCTGTAGAAGAGTTTCTGAGATTTTAAACTTTTCAATGAAATTGGTTTTGAACAAAAAATAAGTTTTACTTACTATTTTGAAGGACAAATTTATTTCATATTTGATATCAAAATAAAATCCCCACTTTGAAAAAATATGAGTACAGACAACTTATAATTGAACAGTTTTAATTTAAAAAGATTTCCTATGGGGGAAAAAAAACATGAAATTACATTGTATGCATTCTGAAATGCTTACCAAAGTGTTTTTAAGATGAGAGAAAACTAGCGTTCAGATATTATATATGAAGTGTGACTTTAAAATGCATATAATAATGGAGATATTTTTATTTAGTATTACATTCATGCAAGCCTATTAATTCTAGGAAAAAGTTCTTAATTCCCTGATATTTCTAAAATTGCATGTATGGTAAATCAGCTGGAGGGGTTAATGTACATCATTTTCTAATGTACGCAATATTATTTATGGCTATGCAATATGATCTTCACACATACCTTAATATTTACTATACTTAATCTTTATTATATTAGGAAAAATAATACTCTACCCATCAAAATAGATTGATTAAATGAAATGGAACTAAATCAGCAATTTGAGACCCAGTGAGATAGTCATATATATACCTTTTCCATAATTATGAATTCTTCCCTAAAAGGCTTTTCTCATTACAGAGGATACAATATGAATATATTTTTAATGTCAGCACCTAATGAGTTGCTAAGTAAATGAATGATGCATGGATGGGTAGGTGGATTTCTGAAAATATACATGAAGAATCATAAATCTGCAGCAGGTAAATAAATAAACACTAGTGCCTGTGAAATTTATAGTTATGAAGTACTGCACTTTGATCTGAGAGTCCTCACAAAGCAAAACATATATATATATTTAATTACATGGTATTAAATGGCTCTCCTTGTCTGAAGAAATAAAATGTGCTATTTAGGAAAGGTGTTTTTCTGATACAAGATTACTAAAGAAGTATGTAGTAGTCTTTATACAAAGGGATTTTACATCACCCCAGTGGATTTCACAGAGGCCTTACGTAACATGCACAAATGTTCATGTGGTTCTTATGGGAGCATTTTTAAGATTTAGTGTGTGTGCTCGGTCATGTCTGATTCCTTGCCACCCTTTGGACTGTAACCTGCCAAGCTTCTCTGTATTGGCATTTTTCAGATTGCTATTTCCTCTTTCAAGGAATCTTCCAGATCCAGGGATTGAACTTGAGTCTCCTCTGTTTCCAACATCACAGAGGATTCTTTACTGCTGAACCATCAGTGAGGCCATTTTTTTTTTAAAGATCAACTATTCTGCAAATTAATGGCATGTAATGCAATTTGTTCCATTATTAGTGATGTGACCTCTGATCATTTGGTTAAGGTGGCAGCTGTCAAATTTCTGCACTGTAGAATTCCATTTTCCACTTACCAATTAATAAGTACAGTTAGTTCTGCTGTAACACTTCTTTTGAAAATGTGAATTTGTTCTAATGTGATTGATACATCAGGAAATGAATGGAACATAACAATTACATGGTTCTTTATGTGTGATTTTTGCCCTGGAGAAACATCAGGTGAACACAGAAAACTGCATCCAGTTGAACCAAGCCATGAAGGAATATGCAAAACTCACACATGCATATACCTCAGCCATCTGCCCATTACCTCAGTTAGTTATGTGGGTTGTGAAGCAAACTCACCCATATTTGATGTTACAATTTCCTACCCAATCTCAGATAACCTTTCTTTAATAACTTAACAATAACTCATACACTGCTGCTGCTGCTGCTAAGTCGCTTCAGTCGTGTTTGNCATCAGGAAATGAATGGAACATAACAATTACATGGTTCTTTATGTGTGATTTTTGCCCTGGAGAAACATCAGGTGAACACAGAAAACTGCATCCAGTTGAACCAAGCCATGAAGGAATATGCAAAACTCACACATGCATATACCTCAGCCATCTGCCCATTACCTCAGTTAGTTATGTGGGTTGTGAAGCAAACTCACCCATATTTGATGTTACAATTTCCTACCCAATCTCAGATAACCTTTCTTTAATAACTTAACAATAACTCATACACTGCTGCTGCTGCTGCTAAGTCGCTTCAGTCGTGTTTGACTCTGTGCGACCCCGTAGACGGCAGCCCACCAGGCTCCCCCGTCCCTGGGATTCTCCAGGCAAGGACACTGGAGTGAGTTGCAATTTCCTTCTCCAATGCACAACTTGCTAAACACGTAAACTGCAAGCCAATTTTGAAACTTTTTCAAGGTTAAGTGACATGTTTATTGTTGTATTATGTATTTCTTAACCACTTAATATACTGTCATTTTTATGAGGTTTCTATCTTTTCTTAATATGTTATTACTGATAAATTTGGGCTTCCCTGGTGGCTCAGTGGTGAAGAATTTACGTGCTAAGCAGAAGAACTGAGTTTGATCACTGGGTTGGATAGCTCCCTCGCAGAGGAAATGGCAGCCCACGCCAGTACTCTTGCCTGGGAAGTTCCATGGACAGAGGAACCTGGCGGGCTACAGTCCATAGGGCCACAAAACTTAGCAACTAAACAACAACAAATGAGGCATGTATCTTTTCATATAAGCCCTATGGTCTTTATTGTGCAATTTTGCAGAGCATGATGATTTGGGGAAATACATATTCCATTATGGTAAAATTACTTGTAATCTGTTGCAGATGCTTAAAGGGTTTCTAAACACCTTATTTTTCATCAATATTTTACCCCACAGTTTAGCTTACACTGATGATTGTTGCCTGTAGAATTAAGGCAGTTTTCTAGCTCTCCTTCATTTAAGTAGATGGTATTCTGCTGTAAGGATTGAGTTTCATTTCCCCCCTTTTAAAAATATATATGTTAAATTGTGAATAATTTTCAAAATGCAGTCCATTTTATTCCATTAATTTCATTGTTTATTTTAGTAATAAAATTTTTTCAATTTGATTACCTACACCTTTTTGCCATGTTCCCATCATTTTCTGCACTCTTTCTTATGTTCTCCCTCAGGTAGCTGTTCCAGACATGTTCTGGATGCTTTGCGGAAACGTTGCTTTTAGTTAATATAATGATACTTGTAAACCAAAACCTCTCAGGTGTGCTTGTTGCTGAGTGGCTATAGAGCTTTCTGAGGACACTTGTTCTGAAACTCTTACTTTTTGAAACACAAAAGTGAGTTTGTAGCAAAAATGCATTTTGTGTGGATGAGACTTAAGATTTCTGCCTTTGGTTAGCCTTTACCTTCATTTTGCATAAAAAATCATTTTGGTTTTTTCCTTCCTTTTAAATGGACAATTGTGTATACTTTCCTTTTTCCAGCACCTGGGCATCTTTAACTAAAGGATTTAGAATAAAACCAGTTTTGTAACCCATAGGTATGTAGATTGATTTGGGGTCTAAGTAAGGGCATATTCAATTTGAGTTAACAAGAAATTTATAATTTTACCATAGATTTATTTTAGGTGTGTTATCTAAATAGTTTTCTAAATATTCTTGAACATTAGTGAAAACTACCAAAATCAGCTTGTCATTGTTTGAATAGTTGAGTTATGTGGAGAAAAGGGTATCTGAATGTAGCAATAAAAAAAAAAATAAGAGTAAAAGTTCTCTTCTGTTGTCATTGTCATGAAAAAGAACGAATTTTAAGGAATGAACAATTAAATTTAAAAAGCTGAACTAGAGAGTTTACTAACCCTGAACACTCAACTTTTCCAGAATTACTTATCAATCTAAATTTAAAAGAAAACATTTTTTGCCTCATAATTAAATTTTACCTCTTACCTCCCCAAATACATACACACAAAAACAGGCCTGTTCATTCAAACATATAGTTATATAAATCTGCCTTTATATACATCTGCCTTAATTATATTTAGTCTTTTTAAAAATTTTCAAAAAAAATGTTTAAGTATAATAAGAGTTTCATTTGATGTTTTTGAAATATTATAGAAATAATTATTAAATATATTTGAAGATAGAGACTATGAGTTCTAAAAGTCACAATTATGTATGCAAGTACAGTTCAGTCACTCAGTCATGTCTGACTCTTTGTGACCCCATGAACCACAGCACACTAGGCCTCCCTGTCCATCATCAACACCTGGAGTTCATGCAACCCCATGTCCATTGAGTCGTGATGCCATCCAGCTATCTCATCCTCTGTCGTCCCCTTCTCCTCCTGCCCCCAATCCCTTCCAGCATCAGGGTCTTTTCCAATGAGACAACTCTTCGCATGAGGTGGCCAAAGTATTGGAGTTTCAGCTTCAGTATCAGTCCTTCCAATGAATATTCAGAACTGATTTCCTTTTGGATGGACTGATTGGATCTCCTTGCTGTCCAAGGGACTCTCAAGAGTCTTCTCCAACACCACATTCAAAAGAATCAATTCTTCAGTCCTCAGCTTTCTTTATAGTCCAACTCACATCCATACATGACCACTGGAAAATCCATAGCCTTGACTAGATGGACCTTTGTTGACAAAGTGATGTCTCTGCTTTTCAATATGCTGTCTAATTTGGTTAAAACTTTCCTTCCAAAGAATAAGCATGTTTTAATTTCATGGCTGCAGTCACCATCTGCAGTGATTTTGGAGCCCAGAGAAATAAAGTCAGCCACTGTTTCCACTGTTTCCACTCTTTCCCCATCTATTTGCCATGAAGTGATGGGACCGGATGCCATGATCTTAGTTTTCTGAATGTTGAGCTTCAAGTCAACATTTTCACTCTCCTGTTTCACCTTCATCAGAGGCTCTTTAGTTCGTCTTCACTTTCTGCCATAACAGTGGTGTCATCTGCATATCTGAGGCTATTGATATTTCTCCCGGCAATCTTGACTCCAGCCTGTGCTTCCTCCAGCCCAGTGTTTCTCATGATGTACTCTGCATATAAGTTCAATAAGCAGGGTGACAATATATAGCCTTGACATACTCCTTTTCCTATTTNAAATAGTTCCTTTGAGACCAGACATGGTTTTCTGCCATCTGCACATGCAGTGTCAGAAAAATTGTGTCAACTGAATCACTCTAGAAAATATTTATAATGAGAGAACTAATTAAATGAAATCTTGCCTCTGAAAAATTGAATATAAAATGCAGATGATTAATAACAAATTAAAAATAATCTACCTTTTTTCTTCTTCATAATGGAGGGTAGCACTTGCCTTGGAGACTTTGAAGGGTATAAATAGTGTGTATCTACTGAGCAGGGATCTGTTAAACAGATGTTTTGCCCTGTTGTGTTAAGGTTTTGTGTTTCCACTGGTGAAATTCAAATTTAAATGCCTCTGAACAATTTTAACCACATATTTACATTTATGGACTATAAAAATCTACCAGAATGCTCATATCTAAAGCTTGCTTTTGTCTTCAGACGTGTTCTATGAAGCAGCAGGTTCAGAAACAAAACCACAACTTTAAGCAAAAACTAAAATTGATCACACAGAATTATATTCAAGTAAAAGAAAATCAATAATGAGTAGAGGTAATCAATTTTCTTCCAGAGAAAAATCATTTCATGTTAATTTGAAATGAAGAGGGATTTTTCTAATAGTCAAATTTGCTTTATTTTTAAGTCTCAAACACTGGAGGGTAGTTCCATAGTATGATTCTGACATCTTTTTGGAACTCTGATATTGAAGTTTAAAAGATGTACCTCAATATGAAAAGAGTATTGCCTTCTTTGCATCTCATCACCATACAGAGCTGACATAAGCCTTGAACAATTTGATGATGACAGAAAGGGTTTACTTTAATAAGATATGCTGTAGAAGAGTTTCTGAGATTTTAAACTTTTCAATGAAATTGGTTTTGAACAAAAAATAAGTTTTACTTACTATTTTGAAGGACAAATTTATTTCATATTTGATATCAAAATAAAATCCCCACTTTGAAAAAATATGAGTACAGACAACTTATAATTGAACAGTTTTAATTTAAAAAGATTTCCTATGGGGGAAAAAAAACATGAAATTACATTGTATGCATTCTGAAATGCTTACCAAAGTGTTTTTAAGATGAGAGAAAACTAGCGTTCAGATATTATATATGAAGTGTGACTTTAAAATGCATATAATAATGGAGATATTTTTATTTAGTATTACATTCATGCAAGCCTATTAATTCTAGGAAAAAGTTCTTAATTCCCTGATATTTCTAAAATTGCATGTATGGTAAATCAGCTGGAGGGGTTAATGTACATCATTTTCTAATGTACGCAATATTATTTATGGCTATGCAATATGATCTTCACACATACCTTAATATTTACTATACTTAATCTTTATTATATTAGGAAAAATAATACTCTACCCATCAAAATAGATTGATTAAATGAAATGGAACTAAATCAGCAATTTGAGACCCAGTGAGATAGTCATATATATACCTTTTCCATAATTATGAATTCTTCCCTAAAAGGCTTTTCTCATTACAGAGGATACAATATGAATATATTTTTAATGTCAGCACCTAATGAGTTGCTAAGTAAATGAATGATGCATGGATGGGTAGGTGGATTTCTGAAAATATACATGAAGAATCATAAATCTGCAGCAGGTAAATAAATAAACACTAGTGCCTGTGAAATTTATAGTTATGAAGTACTGCACTTTGATCTGAGAGTCCTCACAAAGCAAAACATATATATATATTTAATTACATGGTATTAAATGGCTCTCCTTGTCTGAAGAAATAAAATGTGCTATTTAGGAAAGGTGTTTTTCTGATACAAGATTACTAAAGAAGTATGTAGTAGTCTTTATACAAAGGGATTTTACATCACCCCAGTGGATTTCACAGAGGCCTTACGTAACATGCACAAATGTTCATGTGGTTCTTATGGGAGCATTTTTAAGATTTAGTGTGTGTGCTCGGTCATGTCTGATTCCTTGCCACCCTTTGGACTGTAACCTGCCAAGCTTCTCTGTATTGGCATTTTTCAGATTGCTATTTCCTCTTTCAAGGAATCTTCCAGATCCAGGGATTGAACTTGAGTCTCCTCTGTTTCCAACATCACAGAGGATTCTTTACTGCTGAACCATCAGTGAGGCCATTTTTTTTTTAAAGATCAACTATTCTGCAAATTAATGGCATGTAATGCAATTTGTTCCATTATTAGTGATGTGACCTCTGATCATTTGGTTAAGGTGGCAGCTGTCAAATTTCTGCACTGTAGAATTCCATTTTCCACTTACCAATTAATAAGTACAGTTAGTTCTGCTGTAACACTTCTTTTGAAAATGTGAATTTGTTCTAATGTGATTGATACATCAGGAAATGAATGGAACATAACAATTACATGGTTCTTTATGTGTGATTTTTGCCCTGGAGAAACATCAGGTGAACACAGAAAACTGCATCCAGTTGAACCAAGCCATGAAGGAATATGCAAAACTCACACATGCATATACCTCAGCCATCTGCCCATTACCTCAGTTAGTTATGTGGGTTGTGAAGCAAACTCACCCATATTTGATGTTACAATTTCCTACCCAATCTCAGATAACCTTTCTTTAATAACTTAACAATAACTCATACACTGCTGCTGCTGCTGCTAAGTCGCTTCAGTCGTGTTTGACTCTGTGCGACCCCGTAGACGGCAGCCCACCAGGCTCCCCCGTCCCTGGGATTCTCCAGGCAAGGACACTGGAGTGAGTTGCAATTTCCTTCTCCAATGCACAACTTGCTAAACACGTAAACTGCAAGCCAATTTTGAAACTTTTTCAAGGTTAAGTGACATGTTTATTGTTGTATTATGTATTTCTTAACCACTTAATATACTGTCATTTTTATGAGGTTTCTATCTTTTCTTAATATGTTATTACTGATAAATTTGGGCTTCCCTGGTGGCTCAGTGGTGAAGAATTTACGTGCTAAGCAGAAGAACTGAGTTTGATCACTGGGTTGGATAGCTCCCTCGCAGAGGAAATGGCAGCCCACGCCAGTACTCTTGCCTGGGAAGTTCCATGGACAGAGGAACCTGGCGGGCTACAGTCCATAGGGCCACAAAACTTAGCAACTAAACAACAACAAATGAGGCATGTATCTTTTCATATAAGCCCTATGGTCTTTATTGTGCAATTTTGCAGAGCATGATGATTTGGGGAAATACATATTCCATTATGGTAAAATTACTTGTAATCTGTTGCAGATGCTTAAAGGGTTTCTAAACACCTTATTTTTCATCAATATTTTACCCCACAGTTTAGCTTACACTGATGATTGTTGCCTGTAGAATTAAGGCAGTTTTCTAGCTCTCCTTCATTTAAGTAGATGGTATTCTGCTGTAAGGATTGAGTTTCATTTCCCCCCTTTTAAAAATATATATGTTAAATTGTGAATAATTTTCAAAATGCAGTCCATTTTATTCCATTAATTTCATTGTTTATTTTAGTAATAAAATTTTTTCAATTTGATTACCTACACCTTTTTGCCATGTTCCCATCATTTTCTGCACTCTTTCTTATGTTCTCCCTCAGGTAGCTGTTCCAGACATGTTCTGGATGCTTTGCGGAAACGTTGCTTTTAGTTAATATAATGATACTTGTAAACCAAAACCTCTCAGGTGTGCTTGTTGCTGAGTGGCTATAGAGCTTTCTGAGGACACTTGTTCTGAAACTCTTACTTTTTGAAACACAAAAGTGAGTTTGTAGCAAAAATGCATTTTGTGTGGATGAGACTTAAGATTTCTGCCTTTGGTTAGCCTTTACCTTCATTTTGCATAAAAAATCATTTTGGTTTTTTCCTTCCTTTTAAATGGACAATTGTGTATACTTTCCTTTTTCCAGCACCTGGGCATCTTTAACTAAAGGATTTAGAATAAAACCAGTTTTGTAACCCATAGGTATGTAGATTGATTTGGGGTCTAAGTAAGGGCATATTCAATTTGAGTTAACAAGAAATTTATAATTTTACCATAGATTTATTTTAGGTGTGTTATCTAAATAGTTTTCTAAATATTCTTGAACATTAGTGAAAACTACCAAAATCAGCTTGTCATTGTTTGAATAGTTGAGTTATGTGGAGAAAAGGGTATCTGAATGTAGCAATAAAAAAAAAAATAAGAGTAAAAGTTCTCTTCTGTTGTCATTGTCATGAAAAAGAACGAATTTTAAGGAATGAACAATTAAATTTAAAAAGCTGAACTAGAGAGTTTACTAACCCTGAACACTCAACTTTTCCAGAATTACTTATCAATCTAAATTTAAAAGAAAACATTTTTTGCCTCATAATTAAATTTTACCTCTTACCTCCCCAAATACATACACACAAAAACAGGCCTGTTCATTCAAACATATAGTTATATAAATCTGCCTTTATATACATCTGCCTTAATTATATTTAGTCTTTTTAAAAATTTTCAAAAAAAATGTTTAAGTATAATAAGAGTTTCATTTGATGTTTTTGAAATATTATAGAAATAATTATTAAA
Source organism: Neotragus moschatus (assembly GCA_006410615.1). Taxonomy (NCBI): domain Eukaryota; kingdom Metazoa; phylum Chordata; class Mammalia; order Artiodactyla; family Bovidae; genus Neotragus; species Neotragus moschatus. The sequence continues at coordinate 642,360 of SJYA01001319.1, forward strand.
TATATTTGAAGATAGAGACTATGAGTTCTAAAAGTCACAATTATGTATGCAAGTACAGTTCAGTCACTCAGTCATGTCTGACTCTTTGTGACCCCATGAACCACAGCACACTAGGCCTCCCTGTCCATCATCAACACCTGGAGTTCATGCAACCCCATGTCCATTGAGTCGTGATGCCATCCAGCTATCTCATCCTCTGTCGTCCCCTTCTCCTCCTGCCCCCAATCCCTTCCAGCATCAGGGTCTTTTCCAATGAGACAACTCTTCGCATGAGGTGGCCAAAGTATTGGAGTTTCAGCTTCAGTATCAGTCCTTCCAATGAATATTCAGAACTGATTTCCTTTTGGATGGACTGATTGGATCTCCTTGCTGTCCAAGGGACTCTCAAGAGTCTTCTCCAACACCACATTCAAAAGAATCAATTCTTCAGTCCTCAGCTTTCTTTATAGTCCAACTCACATCCATACATGACCACTGGAAAATCCATAGCCTTGACTAGATGGACCTTTGTTGACAAAGTGATGTCTCTGCTTTTCAATATGCTGTCTAATTTGGTTAAAACTTTCCTTCCAAAGAATAAGCATGTTTTAATTTCATGGCTGCAGTCACCATCTGCAGTGATTTTGGAGCCCAGAGAAATAAAGTCAGCCACTGTTTCCACTGTTTCCACTCTTTCCCCATCTATTTGCCATGAAGTGATGGGACCGGATGCCATGATCTTAGTTTTCTGAATGTTGAGCTTCAAGTCAACATTTTCACTCTCCTGTTTCACCTTCATCAGAGGCTCTTTAGTTCGTCTTCACTTTCTGCCATAACAGTGGTGTCATCTGCATATCTGAGGCTATTGATATTTCTCCCGGCAATCTTGACTCCAGCCTGTGCTTCCTCCAGCCCAGTGTTTCTCATGATGTACTCTGCATATAAGTTCAATAAGCAGGGTGACAATATATAGCCTTGACATACTCCTTTTCCTATTTGGAACCAGTCTGTTGTTCCATGTCCAGTTCTAACTGTTGTTTCCTGACAGGCAGGATTCTCAAGAGGCAGGTCAAGTGCTCTGGTATTCCCATCTGTTTCAGAATTTTCCACAGTTTATTGTGATCCACACAGTCAAAGGCTTTGGCACAGTCCATAAAGCAGAAATAGATGTTTTTCTGGAACTCTCTTGCTTTTTTGATGATCCAGAGGTTGTTGGCAATTTGATCTCTGGTTCCTCTTCTAAAACCAGCTTGAACATCTGAAAGTTCATGGTTCATGTATTGCTGAAGCCTGGCTTGGAGAATTTTAAGCATTACTTTACTGGCATGTGTTATGAGTGCAATTGTGCAGTAGTTTGAGCATTCTTTGGCATTGCCTTTCTTTGGGAGTGGAATGAACACTGACCTTTTCCAGTCCTGTAGCCACTGCTGAGTTTTCCAAATTTGCTGGCATATTGAGTGCAGCCCTTTCACAGCATCATCTTTCAGGATTTGAAATAGCTCCACTGGAATTCCATTACCTCCACTAGTTTTGTTCATAGTGATGCTTCCTAAGGCCCACTTGACTTCACATTCCAGGATGTCTGGCTCTAGATAAGTGATCACACTATCATGTATCTGGGTCATGAAGATGTTTTTTGTGCATTTCTGTGTATTCTTGCCACCTCTTCATAATATCTTCTGCTTCTGTTAGGTCCATACCATTTTTGTCCTTTATCGAGCCCATCTTTGCATAAACTGTTCCCTTGGTATCTCTAATTTTATTGAAGAGATCTCCAGCCTTTCCCATTCTTTTGTTTACCTCTATTTCTTTGCATTGGTTGCTGAGGAAGGTTTTCTTATTCTCCTTGCTGTTCTTTGGAACTCTGCATTCAAATGGGTATATCTTTCCTTTTCTCCTTTGCTTTTCACTTCTCGTCTTTTTACAGCTATTTGTAAGGCCTCCTCAGAGAGCCATTTTACGTTTTGCATTTCTTTCTCTTGGGGATGGTCTTAATCCCTGTATCCTGTACAATGTCATGAACCTTCATCCATAGTTCATCAGGCACTTTGTCTCTCAGATGTAGTCCCTTAAATCTATTTTCTCACTTCCACTGTATAATCATAAAGGATTTGATTTAGGTCATAACTGAATGGTCTAGTGGTTTTCCCCACTTTCTTCAATTGAAGTCTGAATTTGGCAATAAGGAGTACGTGATCTTAGCCACAGTCAGCTCCTGGTCTAGTTTTGCTGACTCTGTAGAGTTTCTCCATCTTTGGCTGCAAAGAGTTAATCAGTCTGATTTCAGTGTCAACCATCTGGCGATGTCCATGCATAGAGTCTTCTGTTGTGTTGTTGGAAGAGGGTGTTTGCTATGACCAGTGCGTTCTCTTGCCAGAACTCTAGTAGCCTTTGCCATGCTTCATTCTGTACTCCAAGGCCAAATTTACCCATTACTCCAGGTGTTTCTTGACTTCCTACTTCTGCATTCCAGTCCTCTATAATAAAAAGGACATCTTTTTTGGGTGTTAGTTCTAGAAGGTCTTGTAGGTCATCATAAAACTGTTCAATCTGCTTCTTCAGCGTTACTGATCGGTGCATAGAGTTGGATTACTGTGATATTAAATGGTTTGCCTTGGAAATGAACAGAGATCATTCTGTCGTTTTTGAGATTGCATCCAAGTACTGCATTGCGGACTCTTTTTTTGACTATGATGGCTACTCCATTTCTTCTAAGGGATTCCTGCCCACAGTAGTAGATATAGTGGTCATCTGAGTTACATTTACCAATTCCAGTCCATTTTAGTTTGCTGAGTCCTAGAATGTCAATTTTCACTCTTGCCATCTCCTGTTTGATCACTTCCAATTTGCCTTGATTCATGGACCTAACATTCCAGGTTCCCATGCAATATTACCCTTTACAGCACTGGACCTTGCATCTACCCTCAGTCACATCCACAACTGGGTATTGTTCTTGCTTTGACTCCATCCCTTCATTCTTTCTGGAGTTATTTCTCCACTGATTTCCAGTAGCATATTGGGCACCTACTGTCATGGGGAATTCATCGTTCAGTGTCCTATCTTTTTGCCTTTTCATACTGTTCTTAGGATTCTCAAGGCAAGAATACTGAAGTGGTTTGCCGTTACTTTCTCCAGCGGACCACATTCTGTCAGACCTCTCCACCATGACCCTCCTGTCTTGGGTGGTGCCACATGGCATGGCTTAGTTTCACTGAGTTAGACAAGCTATGATCCATGTGATCAGATTGGCTAGTTGTCTGTGATTGTGGTTTCACTCTGTCTGCCGTCTGATGCCCTCTCTCAGTGCCTAATGTCTTAGTTAGGTTTCTCTTACCCTGCCAATGATATTTAACTTCTAAATTACAGGATCAATTTTGTCATCTCATTTTTATGTACATGCCAATTAGGTGACCATGATAACATATTCAAACATCTATTTGTATAGTATTGATTGTCATTATGTACTGGCCACTAGATTAGGTTCTGAGGATACACATTATTTATATTTTATATTTTAAATTTGTATTTTGCATAGGTTTTAGGAGAGTATTTTTTGTTTATATTAATATGCTGACATTCTTATGACAACAGACATTGCAATATATTGTAGTAAGTCCTGCAATAGATTTAACTATTTAATAGTAATAGTTAACAGAGTAACATTATGTCAGATATTCTTTGTCATGCTACTTTGTCTGAACTCAGTTCATCCTCTTGCCTGATACAAAAATTATGGCACAGAGAATTTGAAAAGCTCATACATGTATGTGCAGGAGGTAAATGGTAGAATTGGGAATCAGAAAGTCTGGCTGTAGAGTCCATGTTCTTAACAGCTTCTCTCTGTAGCCTCATAATGAGAAAAAAAACACTTCTGCTGAGGGGATTTAGAGCAGGGTTCACTGCTCAGATATGTACTAGATGTCTGTGCCATGGAGCTTTCAGTCTGGTGTGTGTATGTTGTGGAGTGTAATCTGAAGGAACTGAAGGTTTTGTGGGGAAAGACACTGAATCAGTGAAACTTTGGGGTCATGATGAATTTTATTTTTTTGTTTTAAACTTACCCCTAATTATTATGAAAATATAATGCATAACAAATGCAAGATATCTGTAATCCACTGTTAACTCACAGGGTAACTATATAACTCTCTGTCTCATAATGCTCTAAGTATTGAATAGCCAATTATTATTTTGAATCATGTGGAATGAATCATATGCCTAAGTAATTATTGTTAAATAAAATCCTATTCTTGATATAATATATCTGCTTTTTGCATGAACTTAAAATGCAAATTATTCTAGTTGGTGTTAATAAGCTTGTCAGTGTGAATCATCTTATGTTGATTATATTTGTAAGTCCTTAAACTTGATTGAATTTTAGGGAAAATTCTTGAATTAACTTCTTACTGTTTCATTTTACAATGACTTACATATCCAGTGTAGCCTGTCTTTTCAATATGTCTACATTTAGTAATCTTGATGCTTGTTTAATTGTATGTCAATGTACAGGCTATTTATGGCTTTTCTTTGGAATTGTGTCTTCTTCCAGTTCACTTAATGCATGTGAAATTAGCTTGTACTCCTACAGTTAATTTCTGTTTATTAATGGATTAATCATCTGCATATAATAATTCATGTATCTTAAAATTAGAATTCCTAGGTATGTCACTATCTACTGTTAGGTATTCTTTTGTCTCTGGGCTGTTTGGGTTTCTGTTCTTTTTGATATCAGTATTGTACCATGTCATGAATCCCCACCTCTCTTTATTGGGAGGAATGAGCAAACTTTGGAGCATAAATATGCTCCTGACTTAATACCTGGCTTAAAATACCTGACTCAACAATAGGAGGAAAAGTGACACAGCCTGAAATCAATTAACAGCTTAGACAACTTAGTTTCCACCTATCCATTCGATATCTTGGAGATAAATAATACCTTTCTTAATTGTATTTATCTTTTGTCTAGTTTGTTATTCTGACGTGTATGAAGGCTGTTATATAAAGTTTCTTTTTGATTGTACATTTATATTGAGTAATTCTTCCACTGAAGCAGGCTAAGATGGAAAGAAGTAATAGTTTAACTGGGAGTCTGAATAAAAGATAAGAGATAAAGCATGACTTCTGTATTTCCTAAGATCCTCAGTATTTTGCTGACCTGCGATCAAGATGAACACATAGACTATGAGATTTTTCCTGAAAGATATATAACCTGATTCTTTTAACCGTTCCCCCTTCTGAGGTTTGATTGGTGATTCTGTCATCAAGAGTCTACAACCAGGACAAGCACCTCCTCCTCTACGGGGATGTTGTAAATATAAGGAACCTCAATCCCCATTGACAGAAAAAAAGAAAGGAAAAAATGACGGTCTTGACCTTTGGGGGCTCTTTTACATAGTGAGTAATGACATAACTGAGTTAGAGAACTAAGGCCTGGAGCTAGGAGGGCAGTTAGTGGAAACTAATCTAAAATAATTAGGAGTTAAGACACTGGTTTAAGGGACTTCTGAATTAAAAACCAGAGAGAGTTTTGGATAACACCCTTCAAAAGCTCTCCCCCAAAATTACGTAAAATAAATTTTAAAATGATGTATAACTTATACTCAGTTAATTTGAAATCTGGCATTTTCTTCATAAAGTGAATACTGCAATAAATGTAATTTCTAGAATTTATAAAATATTTTAAATATTATATCTCAATTTGAGAGTATCCTGTGATATACTTAACCTGTATCAATATGATACTCACAGTTAACTATCTTCAAAATATGTGCCCCAACTCTAATTGCCAGAAATTGTATATCATTTTGTTCATATATACTTCCTTTTATTTCTTAAGTTTATCTGAGTAAAATACATCATATTCGTTTTTAAATTTTATTTTTAAATTTATTTTATTGAAGTATAGTTTACAATACTGTGTTAATTTCTACTATACAATAAAGTGATTCAGTTATATACATAGTTATATGTATATGTACTTATATATTTTTCATATTTTTTCCAATATGAATATTATAGAATATTGGATAAGTTTCCTGTATTATACACTAAGACTTTGTTTTTATATATCCTATATATAACTGTTTACATCTACTAATCCCAAAGTCCAAATCCATTCCTGGCATTTTTTTTTTTTTTTGGTATTGTGGCATTGCGTTAAACCAATAGCTCTCATAAAAACAAATCCAGATATTTTCAGTGTTACTATTAGAGGCCTTTTGAAATTCATGAAGAGAAATGCTAGTAGATATTTAGAAATTCAATGCGTCAATATTTTATATAGCTTTACAAATCTGGTAGTTTGAATGCTAGGTAGTTAAATAATAGTTACTCGTATACCACCTTTGTTCTGTAGGAATCAAAGAACTGTCAGAACTATACCTCTTCTTCCTGATAGCACCCTTTGAGAGAAAGTGGAGACTGTTACCCTGAAAACAGAAGCACTTGTCCACAGAGAAGATATTCAGGGTTCAAGTCTTAGCATTTAATATATTTAATTATATGCTCACCAAGAATTCATTATACCAACTTTGCTTATTTTGCTATAATGTTCTAGCTTGTCTTTCTACTTTATTTCTTAATTTAATTCATCCATAGTTATGAAATTTAAAAATAGTAACAAGAAAACTTTTTAAGGCAAAAAGGAAAGGAAAATAGTCAGTGTTATACTGTGAATTTAATTGGTAATTCCTTCTTAGTACTTGTCTCTGAATTGGATTCTCACTTCTCAAAGTGTGATTGCAGATTATGAGGATATAGAAAAATGCCCCTTAGTGAGAAAATAGTTGACTTATTCAATAAATGTCAAACTTAAATTCTAAAAAGAACTTGAGCCCTTAAAGATAGCACATATTCTCTTCAAAATACTGATTTCTCCAAAAGATGTTTAACAAAATCAGATATTAACTTGCTGGAGGATGTAGTTTTTTAAAATGATGTTTCCCTCAAACTTTTGTGATTTTATATATTTGTTGTTTCAGTCGCTCAATCATATCTGACTCTTTCTGAACCCTTGGACTGCAGCACGCCAGGCTTCCTTGTTCTTCACTATCTCCCTGAGTTTGCTCAAGCTAATGTCCATTGAGTAGATGATGTGGTCCAAGCATCTCATCTTCTGTCACTCCGTTCTCTTCCTGCCCTCATTCTTTCCAGCATCAGGGTCTTTTCCCATGAATTGGCTTTTCACATCAGGTGGCCAAAGTATTGGAGCTTCAGCATCAGTCCTTCTAGTGAATATTCAGGACTGATTTCCTTTAGAATTGACTGTCCAAGGAACTCTCAAGAGTCTTATCCAGCACCATAGTTCAAAAGTATCAATTTTTTATATTATGGTATTAGTAAATTTTAATTTTTCCATTTTAATAAGTTACAGATTGATGTGTGTGTGTATACTTCAGCTATAGTTCTCTAAATTTAAATAATAAAAAAATAGTAGTAGGGGATTTTATTACATACTGATCTACATGTCAGACCTTATGCATTTAGGTTTTAAACATCCTAATAAGCTAAATATTATTATTGATATTATTTTATAGAGGTGAAGACAGAGAAGCTTATTGAGAAAAGTATTTTTGTAGACATAGTAAGAGGAGTAGCTAGGTCTCAAATACAAGCCTTTAGTGCTCTTGCCTGGAAAATCCCATGGATAGAGGAGCCTGGTAGGATGCCATCCATGGGGTTGCTAAGAGTCAGGACAAGACTGAGTGACTTCACTTTCACTTTTCACTTTCATGCGTTGAAGAAGGAAATGGCAACCCACTCCAGTATTCTTGCCTGGAGAATCCCAAGGACGGGGGAGCCTGGTGATGGGGTTGCACAGAGTCAGACATGACTGAAGCAACTTAGCAGCAGCAGCAGGCTCCAAAATTGAGGCAGTTAATCTACAACCTCCCTGGACTTACGAATCACGTTAAATGCAAACATGTCTTAAAACTCAGTTGATGCTTTTAATAATCTTGATAAAAATATTAGAACTATATCTAGTATAAATGTAACTAGTATTTCTAAATAATATTTTCTTCTTGTTTCACAGAAATGGGGTTAGTTATTAAGCACAGAAACAGTTACACTCATAGCATAAAAGTTGATAATTAACATTAATTGAAAAATTATTCAGTATTGCATCAAAATGTTTATTGCATATTTTTACACAAATATCATTTGCTTGGATGTAAGTTCAGTAAAATTAATGATTCTTGCCCATTTTGTTTATTAATGTATACAAGATTCCTAGAACAAGGTATGCCATACAGTAGGCATTCAGTAAATAGCTATGAATAAATGGAATTTTTATCTTTAAAACTTGAAGACATTTTTCAGTAGTTTTTCCTTACATGTGACAAATATGTGTGTAACAATTTTATTATATAAATAATATATTAAAATTATGCAATTTGTAACTGATAGAAGTCTACTTGAAATCTAGTGAAGTTATAATTTGCACTTCATAATTTTTATTCACAGAAAAAAGTTCAAAGTCTAATTAATTTTAGAGTGGATACTGTTAACTAATATTTGTATCTTATAAACAAGATGTTTTTCCAAGATGCTACAAGTTTTATTCCAAATTCCCCAAATTTACACTGTCTCCAAACAAAGGGAAATTTGTTAGCTACTGGTGTGATTATTAGAGGCTTCAGGACATGCTTTGAACTGAATTTTGTCTCCCTCCAAATTCATACATTGATAAACCCACTGGAACTCTATTTGGAGATAGAATCTTTAAAAGGTAATTAAGTTTAAATGAGGTTGTAAGGGTAAAGTCCTAAGTCAATAGTATTGGTGGCCTTATAAGAGAAGGAAAAGAGAGTTTTCTTTCTCTTCCTGCACTAGAGAAAGCCCCTGTGAGGACACTGAGAAGGTGCAAGTCAGGAAGAGAGCCCTTACCAGAAATCAGTCATGTTGGCCCTGTGATCTTCAACTTGTGGCCTCCAGAAGTGAATTTCCATTGTTTAAGCCATTTCATCTATAGAATTTTGTCACAGCTAGACCAAGCATAATGAGAGGACATTTTACCTTTTATTAAATGGCAGAATGTATTGGCATCCATAGTGTAATTAGCCTCACCTGAAATCGGCATTCAGTTCAGTTCAGTCGTTCAGTCGTGTCCGACTCTTGCGACCCCATAAATCGCAGCACACCAGACCTCCCTGTCCATCACCAACTCCCAGAATTCACTCAGACTCACGTCCATCAAGTCAGTGATGCCATCCAGCCATCTCATCCTCTTTTGTCCCCTTCGTCTCCTGCCCCCAATCCCTCCCAGCATCAGAGTCTTTTCCAATGAGTCAACTCTTCGCATGCCAGGATATTTGACTGTTTGATGTTAACAATGGACACAATATATTTTTACAGTAATTATAAAGGGAATCAGTGGCCACATAAAATTTTACTTATAAGGACATATTTTGGAGCCACTTTTTATTTTTATATAGATGAGTATACTTGAAAAGTATTGGTGTGTTTATGGATTTTTTTCTTATAATTCTTTCCATTTATTTATATTAAAGGGTTGAAATCTGGCTTGTTTGCAGGAAGATGAATGCCTTCCTTATCCCTGCAGAGCATGACTGAGGAAACAAAAACTGAAGTGGAAACAGTGGTAGAGTTGCTGGGCTAGGAGGAGAAGTGTTGTTTGGGACAGATGATTTGTCATTGATACCTAATATATCAAGGAAGCTGGAAATATGCATGCCTTCTAGAGAACCTAGAGTGGAAGCACATGTTGATTAAATGACTCTATGTGCAGCAGTGTGCAGTGGTAAATTGTAGCAATTATTGTATGATTCCTTAGAGGACTTTGCCAATCCAGGCATACTGTTTTTTGAACTAAAATGCCACAAGATGTGCTTTTAAAATATTACTGTATATTTTTTAAATGTTGCAGTTGGTAATACCTACCATTCTGATTTTATTTTTAAATCAGAGAGATTTTGATGAAGCATGTTCATTAGGCTGCATTAATTATACATGCAACAACCATGAAACAGGTGTTTGGCTGAAAGAGGGGTATTTAATCAAAAAATTGATCCTAAACTAGTATTTCATATTTATGGACTTCTTTACAGAGTGTTAATATAAATTATGGTTAACCACCTAGATTTTCTTTTGGAAGAAATTCTCTGTAGGCAAAATCTAGTATATTTACACTATGAAAGCTATTTTTATTTATAATTTTAGAAAATGCTTTCAAATTTTCTAAAATTTAAACAAGAGTCTTAAGTGGAAAAATCTGAAAATTTTCTAAAACGCACTCAAGAATATACCATCATATAGACAATAAATGTAAATTGAAACATAATATGATTTTTCAGATTGAAAAATCTTCACTTCTCCCTTGGTCATTATGCCTTCACAGTTATAAGATTCTCTCCCCAAATCAATATTTTCTGTAAGGATTTGAAGTCACCTTTCTTGCTATTACTTTTAAGTGGCACAGATTTCAAATGTTCTGGCATAACTAAGTAATCAAGTATTTTTATTTCTCCAGAAATATCAAGTTTTGCAAATTGCACCAGGTGGTGAGAAGTCTTTTTTTTTTTTTAAGTGGATAGCTTTTTTTCAGCCTTTCATGTAAAAGGTCCTCTGATAAGCTTTGTCTAAATTTTAAATCATATCTAAGCTCAACTGCAGAGGATTTTTGTTAGCCACACAGCTGATGGCTTTGTATTTGAAGCCCCACATTTTACTTCCCAGAGATTTTGCAGATGTTGGCCCTGGCACTGGTTTACAACGAATAATTGCTTCAGGAATCAGTTAGTGTATGAGTTCCGAAATGGTAGTCTTCCTGTCATGTCCATAGATCAGGAAGAAGACACAGCATGAAGGGGGTGTTATCGTAAATCTGGAAGAGCAGATCTTTAGCTGGTTGAAGGCATGCCCAGCTGTACTTTTACTTCATACCTAATCTCCCAATATTTCTTAAATATATCTTTGTACACTCACACACACATACACACACACACTTTTTCTACCAGTACATACCATATATTTATGGATCAAAAAGGCACTATATGTTAAGACCTATTCACTAAGCTCCAAGAAGCTATTTTCAGTGGAACTCACATTATTTTATCCTATAAAAATTTTACCAAGCACTTTATTTGACATGTATTAGTTGAGTCCTAGATGCTTGAAACTTTAAAAAATTATATTATTTTCTAACATGTTTTGAATCATCATATTTTTCTGATCTTAGTATAGTGTGTATATACTTAATGTCTAAGGCATGCCACCTCTCCCCTCAAAGAATTTGCAGGTCACTCAATTTTATGGAATTGCTTTTCTTGTGAAGGAAATGAGAGTTCTTCTTCTAATAACTTTTCTTGCTGAATAGAATGACCTAGATTTGTTGTATTCCGGCAAAACTGCTAGAGGATATTTTTACATTGCCATTTTGTCCTCAAGAGTTATCTAACTGATTTCACCATATGAAATCCCTTTCAAGTTTCTTGTCTGACAATGTGGATAGGCTGTTGGATTTGCAGTATCAGAAAGCTGGATGACAAGGTAGGAGTTAGCTGAAAATAGGAGATAAAATTTCATATTTATTCTGACCATTAAAAATGTCTACCAGGAAAGAGAAAGTAGCAACGTCTTTTTTATACAACTCATTACTTTGTAGGAACTAAAAGGATTTATGTAAATTGTTATTAAATATCTTTTTATAAAATCTTGAATTAACATGAGAATCCCCTGTTTGAAAATAGACAAAACGATGTGAAAGATCTAAACATAAATTTTAACCTTGGCCAAATTGTACATAATTGCCTTGTAATCTCTTATTCTAATTGTATAAAATGAAACTTTTTTATTGTAAACTCAATTTCCAATGAACTGATTGTCATACATGATGCTTAATTTGTCCCTACTTATGCCTAATTAAGAGATGTGATAAGTGAATTCACTAATCTGCTAGTGAGATGTACAAAGCATATGTCAGGCTCCGTAGCTTTCCTAGTACACCATTATTCATGATTTGTATATCTGATAGGCAATTGAAAGAAATTAACTTTGTAAAGCATACAATTCTTGCCCTTGAATTTCTCATTTTTAATATCAAATGTAAATTATTTGTCAGACAAGCAATACAGTGTTATTAAGTTACAGTTATATTGTGTTCAGTTTGCTGGAATAGAACAGTGGATTCTAGTTTGTGGTCATTGAGGCTCAACACCTGTCTGAAATTTCTGTCACTTCCCGAATAAGTGGTTATGGCAAGTGTGTTTTACTAGTAAAAAACTCAATGAATTCCAAACTGTCTCTAAAACTCTGTGTCTTAGAACAAGTTGATCTATTTTAGCATCTAGAAGAATAAAGTTGTTCTCTGTTATTGAACTATCAATAGTTAGCATATCTGAACACACATTCTAAATCCTGTATCAACACTGAAAAATGGAAAGATAAATAAGGGAAGAGATTACTGATGTTAATATTTCTAATTAGAACAACAAACACACTTACCTTTTTCCTCAACACTGCACCTTCATCAACAACTGTAAGGCTTTACTACATAAGGAAAGGCATATAAGTAGGTAAGTAAATAGCTGTGGCTGCAACTATTGATATTGATTCTGTTATTTTTTTGTCTGTTTACACCTATGCACACATGATTATACTTCACAAAATATTTCGTTCTATTTTACTGGTTTGAAAATAAGAATAAAAATAAGAATGAAAAAATATATAATGGGCCCAAAATAAATCATTCTCAAGAATAAAGGGATTTTAGAAACATTGTTCATGAGACCATAGCACCTACATTATACTTTTTCCTGTTATTCTATCTAGCAATAATTAAGATCAACAATATGATATCAACAGTTAATATCAACAATATAATATCAATAGTTAATATGTTACCTTTTTATGATAATAACAGACCAAATACTGCATAATTGTGTCTGTGAACCCCAGGAGCGTTATCATTAGATACACAATAACTTTAATATTTAGCATTTTTCAACAGACATGGGGTATAAAGAAGTCACGTTTTTCTTCTCTCAAAGTTCACGGGAATTGGTATCTCAGAAGACAGTAACAGCAAGCATCGTTGAGATTCTACTTTACGTTGTAAACTTGGTGCTTCATTAAAAATGGTATAAGACAATGATTTTGATCTTGGGAAATCTATTAATTAGAGATAGGGCTAGAATAAATCTTTAAGTACAAAACCTCTAATGTTGATTGTTTGAGTGATTTTCAAGTGATTCTACTACATTAGTATCTGTGTAATAATAATGCCCTAATCTTTCATCTTCAGAAAAAGTTAATCTGATAAATCATACAGATACACAATAATCACTGCTAGTTGTTGTTGAACAACCAATGAAGGAACTCACTTCTTTTAATCTAACTTACTTTCTTTTTTTCAAGAACAGTCTCTTTAGTAACTAGTTTTTGGAGGTTTTCTGTTTAGTCATATTAACAAGATATAAGCACAAAACTTCAGAAAGCCTAATTATTATTAAGCAAGATATGTGAAAAAGCCCAACAATTAGATACTATTTTCTTAAATCTATGAATTATTCTAAAGTGACAGAGTGTATCTGTCTGAAGTTTGAGTACTTGAGGCCAGCTTTTAAATTATTGCAGATTTTTCAAAATTGTTCTGGATGAATTAAATAGATGTGATTGAAAAATGTATCTCAACTCTAGATTATTCCTTATACCAAAAATGGCCTCATAAATTATCATAGACTTAATTTCTAGAAGAAAACAGGACAAAATCTGTATGATCTTTGATTTGGTAAAAGCTTTCATATTTAATACCCAAAGTACAGTTCATAAAAGAAAAATGCAGTAAATTGAACCTTATTAAAATTAAAAATTGCTTTGTGAAGCACACTTTTAAAGAGAATAAAAAGCAAACTACCACATGGGTGAAAATATTTGCAAATCGTATTTCTTACACAGAACTTGTCTCTTGAATATATAAAGACTTCTCAAAACTCAACAATATGGGAACAAACAGCCCTACAAAAATGTGCAAAAGACTGAATGAACACTTCCCTCAAGAAAATATATGGATAAAAACATATGAAAAGATGTTCAATAACATTAATCATGGAATTGCTAATCAAATCCACTATGAAATACTACTACATGTCTATTAGAATGCCTATAGCTAAAAGAAATGAATGGTAGCATCAAATGTTGGTGAACATGCAGAGTTACTAAAACTTTCATATGTTGCTGGAAGGAATATAAAGCGGCACCACCACTTTAAAAGACAGTTTTGCAGTTTCCTATAAAGTTAAAAATACTCATACAATATGACTCAGCAATCCCATTCTCAGGTGTCTTCCTAAGAGAATTATTAACTTATTCAATTAAAATACCCTATCCATGAATGTGTATGTACCTTTACTTCATAGCTGGCAAAACTGTAAATAATCCACGTGTATCTTTCACCATGGAATGGGTAAATAAATCTGTCCTACATACATACAATGAAATTCTCATCAATAATAATAATAGACTGTTGATTTAAACAATAACATGGATGAACCATACATGCATGTTAAAGGCTACATATTATATAATTCTGTTCATGTGACACACATAAAAAGGAAAAATCTTTAGGGAGAAAAAACAATTAGTGGTTGCCAGGAGCTGGTCGGAGAAGACAATGGCACCCCACTCCAGTACTCTTGCCTGGAAAATCCCATGGACAGAGGAGCCTGGTAGGCTGCAGTCCATGGGGTCACTAAGAATCTGAAACAACTGAGCGCCTTCACTTTCACTTTTCACATTCATGCATTGGAGAAGGAAAAGGCAACCCACTCCAGTGTTCTTGCCTGGAGAATCGCAGGGGGGTGGGGGAGCCTGCTGGGCTGCCATCTATGGGGTCACACAGAGTTGGACACGACTGAGGTGACTTAGCAGTAGCAGCAGCAGGGGTAAGGGTTGCTTATAAAAGTGTATGAAGTGAGCATTTTGGAGACATGACTGTTATATGAAACAGGAGCGATGAACTGTGTTCATTTGTCAAACCTATATAATTGTGCACCACAAAGAGTGGCATTTGTGTACCAAAATTTAAAAAAAAATCAAAATGTGGGGTAAAATATAGAATGCAGGCTGTGACAAACGAATCTGTGTTGAAAATGAATCCTATATCTACACTGAATGGGTCGGGAAGAAAAGAGCTGACCTAAGTAACTTTGTAAAAATGATGTTTGAATAAATATTCTAATGCTAAATGTAAACAAACTATATATACTGGAGTGGGTTGCTGTACCCTGCCTCCTCTAGGGTATATTGCTGACCCATAAACTGAACCTGTGTCTCTTATGCCTCCTGCATTGGCAGATATGTTCTTTACCATTAGTGCCACCTGAGAAGCCCTATTTATGTATTCATACATATATACACACACACACATATATGCATATGCATGTCTATGTATATATATATGTGTAAGCATGTATATATATACACATGTGTATTATACACACACATATATATAGGCATATCAAAAGGACATGGGAGCTAACATGGAAGAATATTCAATGACTAAAGTTGGAGCAATGAGAGCAGTAAAATGGATAATTGAATTGTAGTGTATTGAATTCAATTATATTGAATTGTATTGAATTATAGTGAAAAAAATAAAATATAACATGATATACATAAATAATTAATAAACAATGAGAGAGAAGTGACAGCTCTTTGTTATAGAACTCCAGCTAGTAACTGTAGAATAATGAGGGAAATATAAAATCACTATCATGACACCATATTAGATATTGTTGCAGGAAGAATTCTCTGATGGGTCCTAAGATGAGTGAGGCAAAATTTATGTGGAAACAAATGATTTACATAGTCTTACATCCTCTTCCCCTACATATCTCATATTTAAAAGGAAAAAAAAGTATTAAGTTTACAATGGAGAATTCTGATACCACCTTAACCATAGGATCAAATTTGATTTTATCAGAAGCAGGTATTAACATCATATACCCCCAAAGTAGTGCACCGAGAAGGGTACAATGTCTCTGTGAAATTCCTCTCAAGAATGAGTAATTTCAGTCTAATCTGAGGAAGTATCACATGTACTCAATGCACATCTTAAAACTGTGCTATTAACCAGTGCTATTTAGGAATCATGACATAAAAGATAAGGAAAGATTGAGGAAGTGTCACAGGTTGGAGGGAACTCTGGAGACATGACAACTAGAGTAACAAAAACAAAATATAATGCATAGGTGAAACTGATAAAATCCAAGTAAGTTCTTCACTTTGGCTAATAATAAAATAACTGGACTTCCCTGGTGGCTCAGTGGTTAAGAATCTGCCTGCAATGCAAGAGATGTGGCTTGAGCTGCAGGTTTGATCCCTGGGTCAAGAAGAGCAGTGGTTATATTAATATAAGGTATATATGGCAAAATAGGGTGAAGGATATATGAAACTTGTCTAAACTATTTTTGCAGCTCTTATAAAGCTAAGTGTTAGTCACTCAGTCATCTCTGACTCTTTAGGGCACTATGAACTGTAGCTCTTTAGGCTCCTCCAGGCAAGAATCCTGGAGTGGGTTGCCATTTCCTCCTCCAGGGGATCTTCCTGATGTAGGGATGGAATCTGGGTCTCCTGCATTGCAGGCAGATTGTTTACCATCTTGGCCGCCAGGGCAGCTAAAATCAACTCAAAATTAAGCAAAATAATCTCAAATCTTTAATAGTACCCACTCCTTCCTGCCCTTCTACTCTCCTGGAATCATTGAGAATCATCACATTCTTCCATAAAATGTTTATTAACAAATGTTGCTACTAGCAAGTAATTATGTTTGTACTGTATATGTGTCTTTTAATGAAACCTTGATTTGACATTGGAGTTTCCCTGGTGGCTCAGTAGTAAAGAATCTGCAGGCAATGTAGGAGACTACCTGCAATGCAGGTATATGCAGGTTCAATCCCTGGGTCCTTATTTATTTACTTGGGTAATATTATTTATTATTTAAATTTAAAATTTATTTATTTATGTGGGTAATATTATCTTTATAAATGACTTTTTTTTTTTTTTTTTTTAGTCACTAAGTCATGTTCAACTCTTTTGTGACCTCATGGACTGTAGCCCACCATACTTCACTGTTTATGGGATTTGCAGGGAAGAATATTGGAGTGGGTTGCCATTTCCTTCTCTAGGGATCTTCCTGACCCAGAGATTGAAACTGTGTCTCCTGCATTGCAGGCAGATTCTTTACCACTGAGCCATCAGGAAAGCCCTATAAATGACTTACCTCACAGCTGTTGTCGCTGAGTTATTGACTCTCTCATTTTTTAAACAGACCTTCCTGTTGATATGTTAGGTAATACATCAGTGCCTTTAATTACAAGATTGTCTAAATGTTTTATAAAGCATTTTTCATTACAAATCTTCTCATAACTTTATATTGTATGAGCAATTTCCCTTCCTTGGGATAGCAATGACCCATGATACATAGATCAATTAAAATAGTATTGAATATTTGTTTGATAACATAAAATTATAACTGGGTAGAATCTGAAACTATATATTTTTCAACTTTCCGCTTTTCTGTTAGAGAAAGATTCAGCTAAAGAGTATGCTTCCTTTGAGTCATGACATGCCTGAAGAGACATACAAAAAAAAAAAAAAAAAAAAAAA